>CM055821.1:12364108-12390227 GCA_029582265.1 Zoroaster sp. YZ-2022 | reverse complement strand
TTTCGCAGGCGCCTGACCGAGGCTGTAGTAAAAAAACTTTTGAACTACTGTAGGGAAATAATAATATAAATTCATTATCATTTTTATGCTCATGTAAACAATGATATCCATCCAATAGATTGTGACATTCAATAACGCATTTCTGTAATGTCAATAGCAAGAAATATATAATTTTAGTTAATGAATTTCTTTAAAAAATGCGCGATTTGGGGAACAACATGTTAAAAGAGAAAATGAAATAAGTAAGACTGCAAACATCTTTTTTTGATAAATAATTCCCAGACAACAAATTTTGAAGAATGTAAAAAAAAATAAAAATATAAAAAATATTAATTGGGTTGACTGATGCATCGTCTTGTCTGTGCTAAAACAAACATAAATGTGGTAAGAAATTATTGTCTAGGTTCTTAACCCTTTCGATCCCACGGGCCCAAAAAGGCCTTTGTTGTGATACGCTTGATCCCGTGGGCTCTAAAACTAAAAGGTGCCGGGAATCGGCATGCCGTTGACTCACCACGGCTCCATAATTCACCACAAAAAATGCTCTAGCGGTTTTGGGTTGGCGCCCTCTACGACAGGAATGCAGTTTACTCAAGTTTTATGAAAAGAATGAACACGTCACTTTAGCTTTGCGGTTTCGGAAAAGCTAGCGTCCCTGCGTCCAGAACGCGAACGGTCAGTTTTTAGTTGCAATCATGATGGAAACGGACATAAATGATGGCATTTTGGCCGAGATTTTGGCAGACAGTGGCTCAGAATCAGATGACGAAGTAACGGATGACGACAGCACATTATCTATACTTCCAGCGGAATTCGTTCAAGAGGTAGGTAGGCCTAAATCACAGTAAAAATGAATAACTAACATCTCTAACGTTTGCTCTGATCGTCCTCAGGAGAATGCCGGACTCTGGAAAATGCTGCTGCTTAAGTAGGCTGCTGGAGGATCATCCCTTGAATGGATGCTGGAGGATTAGTTCGTTGAGGCGCGCAGGCGGGAAACTGTGGGACTATGAGACCAGGGATCCTAGGGGTTGGGGGAGAGGAGTGTGCTCACTGAACTGAATCAGTTGTTAACAAGCACAGGGGAAGGAGGGTGGTTGACTTAGGATATAGGGGATCAGAGAGGCCATCGAGATCGTCAAACACGACACTGTGCCACAGGACATCGGTTTCTTCATCAGCGACATTTGGCGACCTATACCGGTACTACAGACTGAAGGATCTTCTATATCCAAAGTCCATAACCCACCCCAGACTGAGGGATCCCCTATATCCTAAGTCAACCACCCTCCTTCCCCTGTGCTTGTTAACAACTGATTCAGTTCAGTGAGCACACCTCCTCTCCCCAACCCCTAGGATCCTAGTCTCATAGTCCCACAGTTTCCCGCCTGCGCGCCTCAACGAACTAATCCTCCAGCATCCATTCAAGGGATGATCCTCCAGCAGCCTACTTAAGCAGCAGCATTTTCCAGAGTCCGGCATTCTCCTGAGGACGATCAGAGCATACTGATCGAAACGTCGAGTTGTACCCCCAGTTCTTTTCAGAACTAATTACCACTCAATTGAGATTCCACATGGTGTCACCGCAATTAGTCTTACTTATCATCCTCACCATGCAAAGCTACAAGTTTTACCTATCTCTAACGTTACTCTTCGGGCCCAATGCAAATTAATGTAATTTACTTATTGTCCTAGGGCTAGGCTATAGCCTATAGCGTAAATATTGGATGCATTTTTGTTATATGCTCAAGGGGGTTGTTAGAGTTGAGGAATGTAAATTTTGAAAATGGATCCCTTGACTGACCAAATCCCCACCCCCTGGACTGGGTCATAAAAGTCATACACAAATTACTCGAGTGAAAATGTACAATTTTTAGTAGTTTGTTGGGGTAATACTAGGCCTATTTGTGTTCATTGAAACAGCAAGTTGAAGTATAGATATAGCATAGAAATTTTAGCATCCACCCATAGCCAGTCGTGCTATTTAGCGTCAACAAGCTGAAAATGCACTCTTAGTCTCAAGCTTCCAAAAATATAGCCTCGTATTCGAAAGGCCCTTATATAAGTCATATGACACAAGAAGTTGGGGGAATTCACTTTCACAATCCCACATTAAAACGAACATTTATCGGCAACGAGTTTTGGAGAGTGGATATGGAAGCCGTCATATTTCTTTTCTCAGTACAATATTCATTTTGCGCATGACCCCCTGTGGCCAAATGTAAGACCGAGATTAATCCCCATTTGCCTTGTTTTTCTGTTGCAGCCTACCTACCAAGGTGATAGCCGGCCGAGATCAAGGAGGACGACAGAAAAATTAGATTTCCGATCCGGTTGGGAACGACGAGACCATTACGACTGTGGGACTGTGCAGTTCACTGGAAATTCTGGCCCCACCGGCGACTTTGCCACACTGTCGGCAGTGGAGATCTTCAAGCTGTATTTTTGTCAACTCGTGTGGAATATGCTCGTCGACGAGACAAATCGCTATGCGCAGCAAACAATAGACTTAAATCATGATCAATTCTCCTGGCACCCAACCAACATTCCAGAAATGATGGCAATTGTGGCACTTCTCAGTGCTATGGGCATAAACAAATCCTCTCAATACAAGATGTACTGGTCGACATCTGAAATTCTTCACATCCCATTCTATCCGTCGATCATGTCCCGTAATCGGTTCAGTTCAATTCTTCGGTTCCTCCATCTCAACAACCCAAAATTTTCGTATAGCCTTGCCGAAACGGGACAAACTTTCCAAAGTTCGGCCCTTGATAGAAGTCCTCGTCCTGAAGTTTCTCAACCTGTATAACCCTGCGCAGAATCTGTCTCCAGACGAGAGTATGTTGAAATCAAGGACGCTTAAGTTTTGTTCAGTACATGCCTAGAAAACCTATCAAACGGGGTATTAAAGCCTTCTCCCTGAACTAGTCCAAAACAGGATACACGTGTGCTTGGAAACTGTACACAGGAGCCGACGACACCCAAACTGTTTATGATGCAGACGTACATGTAGATTCCAAGTCATCAGACTGCCATCCGCCAAACCCAACAGTTGCAGGAAAAGTCGTCATTGACATGATCTGGCCCATGGACTTGAGAATAAGGGACACGTAATATATTGTGATAATTACTATACTAGCCCAGCTCTTGTAGCTAAACTTGCTAAACTAGGATTCAGATGTTGTGGAACTGTTCGTTACACTACACTGGGAATACCCCAGGCCGCAAACCCCAAAAACCATAAAATGAAGAAAGGAGATGACCCATTTTTTTTGGTGAAAGGTGGGCAATTGTGTATAGTTTGGCAAGACAAAAAATCTGTAACACTTTTAACTAATGTAGGCAACACTGATTTGTCCAAAAAGCAAATTCGGTGTAATAAGAGCACAAGTGGATTTTGTGATGTTATGAAGCCCAATTGTATTGAAGATTACAACAAAAACGTGGGTGGAACTGATCTTGCCGACCAATTTTTTCAGTACTACAATCATACACACAGAAGCTTGAAATGGTGAAAAAGAGTTTTTTTCCATATGCTGAATATCTGTATTGTCAATAGCAGAGTAATATTCACCAGCATAGCAGGGAACAAAAATGTCAGTAACCTTGATTTTAGTATAGCGATTGTACAGGGCTTGCTGTTAGGTTGGGAACGTAACGCAACAAGTCAGTCGAGATACCATATTCCTATCAAGTTGACAAGGCAACAGCACTATCCTGGCAAAACCCCCAACGGAAAGAAACGCGACTGCATTGTTTGCAGTAACCGAAAATTAGGCAGGCGAAAACAAACAATGATGATCTGTAAACAATGTACACAACCTATGTGCATAGTTCCTTGCTTTGAGAAATACCACATCACTTGATTGTAAATCTATACTATTTGCCTTCACCAACATTGAATTGGGGGGGTTGGGGTGCTAGCATGGACTGTGATGTATGTACACTGAATACAAGTAAATGGTTCATTTCCAAGTAGAAAACCAAAAAAAAAATCCCCAAAAATCTCATCTAAGTTATTGTTTTTCACATGGAAAAGAAATCTTAAATACATGTACCGTATTTGCATGAAATATCACCCATTTGTATTACTTTTCTTCAGTGTAAATACTGATCTAAATATTTCATTGTTTTTGCTTTTACACTTAAAAAATCTGCACAATATTTTCCTCCCTTTGTATACTAATTTTTACCATCAGTTTAACATACAAATATATCTGAGCCATTTGGTATGTACAATACACATGTAACAAAAAGTGTCTATTACTGCAGAGTGAGGGCGCACTTCAATGAAATTGTGAAAATCCCACTGGTGCTGAAGTGACATTGGGCTCCTAATTACTGTGGTAAACAAGGGTACTCTCTTGCATAACTGGCTGGTAATGAAAGGGTTAAAACTAAGTCGGATTTGGTTGCCTTGTTTTGATTTTGTAACACTATATTGATATTTGCACCGACCATTCGCTGTATATATAATCACTCAACACTCGACACAAACAAAAAGTTCCTATGAACATATTATTATATTCTTAATAATCATTACCATTTCATGGTGGTGTAAGTTATACACCCAATCAATTATGACATTCAATAAACCAACTTAAGTCTATAATGCCACATGCAAGTAATGACAAAAAATAGTCCACGAATTTCAGTTCAAAATGCGCACCTGTGTGGAACAACCTGTCAATGGGTGGAGCGGATAAGCAAAGCAGTAAACATCTAATTGATTCTATGAATGACTGAAGGACGTATAATTATTATTTGGTTTCTTTTGTTGTGTGCGTACTTTACTACGGAGCCCCTAAAGGGACATATGATGAAAATAAATGTATGTGCGAAGAAATAATTTGAGTTCTTTATTTCGTGCGCTCGAAATCATTTCGTGCTCACGAAATCATTTCGTGCATCGAAATAAGTTATTTCGTGCGCTCGAAATCATTTCGTGCACTCACGAAATAAATTATTTCGTGCAATCGACATCATTTCGTGCGCTCGAAATACTTTTTTTCGTGTGCTCGAAATAAAGTATTTCGAGCGCACAAAATGATTTCGAGCGCACGAAATAACTTATTTCGAGTGCACGAAATGATTTCGTGAGTTAATGAAATGATTTCGAGCACACGAAATAAAGAACTCAAATTATTTCTTCGCACATAAATTTATTTTCATCACATGTCCCTTTCGGGGCTCCGTACTTTACCTTGGTGTGCATAAGAGAAACAAAACATGCAATGAATTTCTGACTACTAAAAGTACATCGCAGAACATGACAACCAGCATAATGTTATCCGCAAGAATGTTGTCAGTAAAGTTAAAATAGTGCTCACAATTTGAAATAACTCCTCAATGGACCATACTGTGTATGATATTTCAAACAAATTTGAAATAGCCTAAAAAAATAAAAATAAAAACAAATAAATAAAAATAAATAAATAAATAAATCGGGAAAATTCAGTGTTGAACTATATTATGCATATTTTAGATCCTCATGAGATATTCAGAAGAAATTTACTTTCGATGGGCCCGACATATAGAGCCTGCAAACACAATGGATCAGTCATAATTGGCCTGCGGACACACTGGGCCAGACAAGATAATGCCTGCGGACATAAATTGCTCGCGGAAACAAAATGTTTTAGCAGAACTGTGAGCTCCAAACGTTTGAGAACTAGCATTCACCGCGAGCGAAAGCAGTCTCGTACAGTTGTGAGACGAGGTTAATCCTTGGAACGAGGTTGCACATGATCATCATAAACACCAAAAGAGGGCGCTTGACAAATTGTACATTGACCAATCAGAGCACTATAATTTCCTGATGACGTTGCTGAAGCAGAAATTTCAAAAACGTGAAACAAGTACATGTAATGTACGTACTAACAGAAGTGGAACTGGAAGTTTACAGTACGTCAACATCTCTGGCTCTGCACTGTATTGTTGAATTTCGGAGAGAATTGAAACATTTTGTAAGTATGAATTTTGTAAACGAATATCACATGAAGTCACGAGTTGTTTATTTCGTAAAATTGACATGATATTTATGAATTATGAAAATAAATTAAAATGTTAACGTTTGCTGAAGCGCCGACACCTGACACTGCACTGCAACTACAGTGCAAGTGCAATGCAACTGGCACTGTGATTGTGAAAGTGCACTGTGAGTGTCACTGACTGTGTACTGTGTATAAAAAGAATTTCAGCTCCTGGCGAACTCGGCACCCAAATCAAATGCTTGTCAAACCCGGCAACTCGGCACCGACTCGGCAAGTCGGCCCTTGGCTTAACCAACTCGACTCCGACTCACTTTTTTCCTTCAAACAATGTCAAATCAGCACAACAAACTCATCACCTTTTTTTTGTTCATTCATGTAGGCCTAGGCCTACATCATTACTTGTATCCTCAATTTACCCTAATGCCTAAATGACACACCTAAAAAAAGTCCTAAACATGCTAAATAATCAACTGGACGGTAACTTGCAAATGAAATTAGCAGTTTGGACTTTGGTGTTTCAGTTTACAGTGAAGGATTCTCTTGTAAAATGCTGAATTTCAATGCATGATCATACGCGTGGACGTCTTGAGCGCCGTTTTTTGAGACGCACAGAATTGTGATCATCAGAAAATTGATGTTGGTATAATGACTCACCCCAAACTGTTATTGTTAAAGTTGATGGGGGCACAGAAAATGTACCCAAGAAGAAAAACAGTTGAAATCATGTTTCATCTTATTCCAGATGGTTGTAAAATTGTTTTTAAACTTGAAAATAAAAGTATTGTTTTCGATTTTTAAAATAAAATGGTATAATTTGGAGAAGCTCTCAAAACTGTTAATCAATATTCTTGAAAGACCAATAAAATGGAAGGTGGTTAAATTTCTTATAAAAAGTACTTTAAAACTTTGAAATGTGTAAAATTGCTGTTAACGTTTTGTCAAATAAAAGATTTCTTTTCATAACCATGATATTAATGTTTCATTTTCTCAATAATTTTCCACTACCGTAGGACTGACTGTCCTGCTCGTCAGTCTAACACCAGTCTAACGCCAGTCTAACGTAAGTGCACTACTCACTAGTGGGAATTTATTTTGGTAAAATATATTTGGACGCACCAATGAGAACCAGTTATTTAAGTGGCTCATAACGCGATTGCTGGAGTCGGAGAAGTATTTATGAATGTGTGGCCTTTCCACATAAAAGATGTGATTGACAGCAAGATCCTCAACCATAAAGGACAGTACATCATCAAGGGAGGTAAGTGAAACCAAATGAGTTTGGTACCATTACTAATACAAAACACTATACATCTACCTCTTGGAATGAACGAAACATTTCATTTCTCTATAAATAAATTATAATAGTAGGAGAGAGCGAGGTTACTTGATAGCCTTGTATCTCTGACCCAAAATACTACTCAACAGTAATGAGTATAGGCCTCTACAGGTTATCCAAAGGAAGAAATGTGACCCAAAGTGAGGTCTTAATGCATATTGAAATTGACTGCACGAACGGCAGTGGAGTGGACTGGAGTGGAGTGTTGTGGAGTGGTCTAGCTTACCGCCGGACTCAAGTTCTGGTGTTAGCAGCAGAATGTGGGTTCGAATCCCGGCCGTGACACTTGTGTCCTTGAGCAAGACACTTAACCATAATTGCTTCTCTCCACCCAGGGGTTAAATGGGTATCTGTGAGAGCAGAGTTGGTTGATTAGCCCTATATGCGCTGAAATGGCAGCAATTGAGCTGTATACTCCCCAGGGAGCTGAGATGGTTTTAGGAATGATTTATGAGCCTTATGAGCCTTATGAGCAGGGGTAATAATATAATGCGCCTTGAGCACCACTCAGTTGGTGGATACGTGCGCTATGTAAGTCCACACATTATTATTATTATTATTATTATTATTATTAGTCTTGAATCAAGACGTTTAGTGAATGCGTTTGGTCGCGCTGTTCCCGGACTCTGTGTGCATTGTCAAAAGTGATATATCATAATGTCTTGGTACAAGACTAGACGTGTCCGAGTTTTTCAGGTGGGCAGGGACTATTACAAATCTGGATGTGTATATATATAACTGCTGTTGGTGGCATAACTGTGGTGCTACCCCTCCGCCCCATGACATTACTGGGCCCTATATAGTGACCTAAAGGAATGACTCAATAGAAATGCGCCCTCTATCGGCGGTTCATTGTATGCAAGACATTGGTCAGGCGAAATTGGTAAGAAAACGAATCGTTTACTTATTCTCTCCTGGTAATTTTTTTAAGGAACCCTGCTATATCGGAGGAAGACACGATTGGCAGAAAGACAGTTTTCGGGATGAGCAATATTCACATACAATACTTTCAGACTACTGCGGAATTGCTAAAGTATTATATTATTTTCACTTGAAGAAATATTTAAAAGGTTAGAACTTATTTTTCAAAATTTGTTTGTTTCCAATTATTGCAGAGAAGGTGGCTTTTTCGAAAGTGTTCTGGATCGACGATAATTTCGAAAAGGTAAACGGACAAAGTTTTTAAAACATATATTTCCGATTCATTATTTTTCCTGATTAATATTACCGTTATAACGACTGTGTGCATGTGACACATAAAATCGTTATCATTCAAGGGAGACTTGTATTCGAGTCCTCAAACCTCAAGTCCGAGTCCGAGTCCGAGTCCCCAGTGTCGGGCTCGAGTCTGGACGGTCCCGAGTCATGTGGCTCGAGTCCGAGTCACAAGTCACGAGTCACGAAGGTCGGGTCCCAGTCACGAGTCACTTAAACAAATCAAAGGGGAAAAAAATACTGTTATATCAAGGTTCCAATGTAAATGAAAAATACTCGATATCTGGACTAGTATCTCATCAATTTGACTAAACCAAATATTTATTAATCAACATTATTTGATTTACTTTTCTTATTTTAATTAACTTGAGTAATGAAATTGAAAACAACTTATGGGGTAATATCTTTTTCTTTTCTCAAACTCAAAAAAGAATGATACATTTTTAATGTACAAATTGTCCACACAAGATGTCACATCAGTAAATAACAGGGAAGCCAGAAGACTGAATTGTACAAAGGTATGCTCATTCCATCTCTCTGGAATGGACGAGCAGTACACTTCGTCAATAACTTAGAGATTGGCATATATATTTTGTTAATGTGTCAAAGTAGTGATTATTGGGCATTTTGCCGCCGACTTCGAGTCACAAGTCCGAGTCCGAAGGGTCGAGTGCGAGTCCGAGTCCGAGTCCGAGTCACCAAAAAAGTTACTCAAGTCGGACTCGAGTCCGAGTCCAAGTCACACAAGTCTGGTAATTACCCACAAACGAAACTGAGATAATTATGGGTTTAAGATGATAACAGTTGCAAACATTCTGATAAGTTATTCCATCTAATAGTGTAACACTGCCCTTACAACTTGTAAGTAAGACTATGCTCACTTATAATAATAATAGCAGGTTCTTATATAGCGCATTTCAGATCCACTGGATCTCTCAATGCGCTTAACAGTCAAATTTAATGCAAAAGAAAATAAAATGATCAACAAAACAAAAAATAGCTGTGTGTCAGTTGGTTGATAACAGTCACTGAAAAGCCAATTTAAACAAATGGGTCTTTAGATGTTTCTTGAAAAGTTGCAGTTCAGTTTCGGATCGGAGAGATTGTGGAAGAGAGTTCCAGAGCCGTGGGCCTGCAATTGAAAATGTCTTGTCTCCATAAGTTTTGGTCCTGCATGAACCGATGGTGAGGAGCTGCTGTGTGGATGACCTGAGGGATCTTGATGGCGTGTAAGGGATAACAAGTTGGGAGATGAAATCTGGACACAGACCGTGGATGCCTTTGAAGATGATGAGCATAACTTTGTAATGAATTCTAGATTGAACTGGTAACCAGTGTAGGCTCTTTAGGACGGGTGTTATGTTGTTCCTCTTCTTGGCCCGCGATACCAGTCGTGCAGCTGAATTCTGTACCCGTTGGAGCTTGGCAATGTCCTTATCCGGAGAACCTAGCAGAAGACTATTGCAGTTGTCAAGTACAGAAGTCACGAAGGCATGGACAAGCACCTCTGTTGTGTGGTTGTCTAGATAGTGACGGATGCTTCCAATCCTCCTGAGTGCCAAAGAAGCTTTGCTGCAGACTGCATTCACATGACGACGCATAGTGAGGTGACTATCGAAGTATGCGCCAAGGTCACGAACTGAAGTAGAGGGCTTGACTGGAAAGGTGTCTGGAATAATTGAAGCCAGTTCTTGGGAAGGACCGAAGCGTGAGGACAAATGCAGTACTTCCATCTTACTATCATTGAGTACAGCTATTCATTCGATGATATGCACTGATGAACAACTATATGAATAAACAATCTCTGTTGTGGAAAATGTAAATTCCATTCTGGAAAACTATGGCACCTTAAAGATATATCGCGCGTGTTTGGGCCGATTTGACGATAAAAATAGATTTAAATGTTGAATTGCTATTTTTCCGGGGTTAAATTTCGTTCGCTTTATAAATTCTATTTTTGAGTCGTCTTAGCCAAACACAGGCGATATCTCGGACGATTTAAGAAGACAAAAATCATAACGAAATGTTTATTGTTTTTGTTTTACAGATGTTGTATCACGGAAATTTAACAGTTCGAAATGAGAAGGGTCAGTTGATGGTATGCTTCAGAGGTAATGCGACCATATACTGACCTTCAAAACCTTCCTGATATACTCATTGTTGCTATTGCAGATAATAGCCTGCCTATTGTAAAGTTGTATCGTCCTCTGACATGTAACACATTGCTAGTAATCACTGCTTAATGTTCACTAGACAATCGATTATTGACTCCCTTAACCCACACCTTAAAAAGCCACAATGATTTTGTACAATTGTTCTCAAAATGAAATTCTTTGGACAAATATTGTTTTGAAAATGGTATCAAATATGATATAATCTGTACACAAATAATAATAATTTTTTTTATAAATAAAACGTGCCTTGCATGAACTCTGATTGTTCTGTTAAATGTAAGGTATAGAAATGGTAATTAAAAATAACATTTTTGAATCAATGTGAAACTTAATTGCTGTAAAGCTTATGTTGGTATCAATTTTTTATTTAAAAAAAGGTTGTTTAAGGTGCTGCTACATATGTATTTTCACTATTTACTCATTAACGCAACGGAATAAGCTGGTGGCTTTCCCAGGTTGGTTATTTTAATGTATATATTCATTCAAAGAAAGTGCGCATACTCGTGATAGGCTCAGCAGCTCTGCTAACATTACCAATGATATACCGGTAGCTTACTTTTAAATGTTTTTTTTTTTTTTTTAATCCAGTTTGAATTTAGAAGAAAAAAAACATTCTTAATCTAAATTCCACATACGAAAAATATGAATGTATTTTCACTATTTTCTCG
Source organism: Zoroaster sp. YZ-2022 (assembly GCA_029582265.1). Classification (NCBI taxonomy): domain Eukaryota; kingdom Metazoa; phylum Echinodermata; class Asteroidea; order Forcipulatida; family Zoroasteridae; genus Zoroaster; species Zoroaster sp. YZ-2022. The sequence continues at coordinate 12,378,838 of CM055821.1, read as the reverse complement.
TTAACGCTGAAACTTTTCTGAAGCTGAGGACCAAAAATATGATTCAGTACAATATTCATTCATTCACCTGCATGAAACGAAATAATAGAAACATAACAATAACTAGAATTTACCGTTTGTTTTAAAATACAAATACTGGTTGTTCGAGTTAACTCCCGGTTCAATCAAGTTAGCAGTTAGCTGTGATAATGATATGTTTGAATATGTCTGACGTCTATTATCATGACAATGTTAATGTAAGCTTCAATATACATATACATTTAGTGTCAGAATGTGTTGAAATTGAAGTTCCTGTTTAGACCGGAAGTAAAGGTCACATCAGGTCAGTTGAAAGTGGTATATGTGAAACAATAATACTTTCTCATGAACATGAAAAATAACAGTAGTACCTACTTTAGTGCAGGAGATATGAGTTTTCAGAATATAAAATTAAAATTACATATAAGGCCAAAAATAAAACAATTGTGTTTAATACAGAAGATTTATGATGCGCACATATCCACCAAGAAGTGCTCAAGGCGCTTTACAGTAAACAAGAAATCATACAATAGCATAACAATACAATAGCAAATGCAATATAATACTAAACAGAAGATAAAAAATACATATATGAATGTTAGTAGTCGTGATAGGCAATACACATAAGATGAGTTTTGAAGTTTTTCTTGAAGGAGTCAACAGTTTGAGATTCATGAATGCACAGTTTCCTATTACACTGAAAAAAATTAAGGTGGGTAGGTAGGTAAAATCTTCTTTTTTTTGGCTCTAAATTTTGGTAGCCAAAAATATGGTGGGATGACGGTCAATTTTCTCTTTTTTTCGCACTCATTTGTAACAGCTAATAAGTGACAGAATTAATGTCAGATTTAATACTGTATAATGTTATCAGCAATATATATTCACTGGTTGAGTGGTTTAAGAATATCTGAATTTAGAAAGCAGATGGTTGTGAGTATAAATACACAAGAGCAAGCCACTTTTTTTTCAAAGGCTTTATTGTTTACCGACATGTCAAGCAAAACAAACATGACATTTACACTCAGTATGACTACAAAAACCTGCAATATGTTACTGTTGTGTTTCATTACTGTGGAGTGTCGTGGCCGAGCGGTCTAGCTTACCGGACTCAAGTTCTGGTGTTAGCAGCAGAATGTGGGTTCGAATCCCGGCCGTGACACTTGTGTCTTTGAGCAAGACACTTAACCATAATTGCTTCTCTCCACCCAGGGGTTAAATGGGTACCTGTGAGGGCAGAGTTGGTTGATTAGCCCTATATGCGCTGTAATGGCAGCAATTGAGCTGTATACTCCCCAGGGAACTGAGATGGTTTCAGGAATGATTTATGAGCCTTATGAGCCTTATGAGCAGGGGTAATGATATAATGCGCCTTGAGCACCACTTAGTTGGTGGATACGTGCGCTATATAAGTCCACACATTATTATTATTATTACTACTTTCTCTTCTATAAATATGGAGAAATAAAGAAAATAAAATATACATGTTTTATGTTTACTTTCTTTTTAAAGGCTGTATTTGCATATTTTCAGTTGTGTCTAGTACAGCCAGGAAAAAAACGAGATAAATTAAATTGCACGTCAGAATATACCTTCTTCTTTTGTTTATGAACACCATAAAAACCTGTAATAAAAATAACTATAAATATATAAAAAAATTAATGTTTGTAGATATCATCCATCCTACTTTTCTTTAAATGTTTTGGTCAGATGATGAACGTGTACCTGTAATTTAGATTTGTCCTTGCTATTTTTACATGTGTAAGTTCAGGGTTTGCCCTTAACTTTTGTTTTTCACTGTCCAGCAGGACCAGTAGGCTTGAATTGTGACTGGTCCGCCAGGTTTTTAACTGGTCCGTCATATACGGCGTGTGCACGCAGTATTCAATCAGTTTCATATAAAAACTAGAGAGAAGTGTTTGTACTGACAAACACTAGGTGTTCGGGATCGACGGTAATTGGTGACCTCATCAATTGGGATCATTGAAGAAATGTGACGTTATAGGATTCGTCAAACATTTCGATAAAATACATCCATGTTCAAATTACCAAAATGGCAGGAATTTTTCAATTTGTGGTTGGCATTGGAAATGAAGGTCAAGTCATTTTCATGACTGTTCTTATTTCTGAAGTCCTTCACGATGTATAACATCAGGTTTTTTAATTGAGATATGAATGTTTGAAATATTAAATATGGCACTTCAAGTTTAAACTGGACGTGAATGTCTAATCAGTGTCATGAATGTACGCAATTCTTGGGATTTTCACGATCTACTAAAATCGTACAAAGATTGTGAATTGATCTTTTGTTGCTGGGATATAATTTTTTGAAATATTATAGTTTATTTTAGGTAAAACTTGTAGCTTTGCATGGTGAGGATGATAAGTAAGACTAATTGCGGTGACACCATGTGGAATCTCAATTGAGTAGTAATTAGTTCTGAAAAGAACTGGGGGTACAACTCGACGTTTCGATCAGTATGCTCTGATAGTTTATTTTATTCTCCATGGTTCAAGATTCATGACTCAAGCTTCAAGATTCGTTAATTCATGTTTGATGTCACCAGGTGGCGCTGTTACCTGTGATGACGTCATCAATTTAATATATTTGTTAAGATCTTTCGTATGAGGTGTAGATAGTAAACAAATCATTGTTTTGTTAAGGAGTTATGATTTTATGAAACAATAAAGTTGTAATTTGCATAAAGAATGAATTCAATCCTGGAAAGCATGTCGTTGTTGAAATGATGACTATTGCAGTTTGTTTATTGTCACCAATTTAGCATTATTGACATAGCCAGTTATCTGTACCATGATCAAGAAACACATATAATATTGTGTTGTGGGTACACAGAATACCAGTGGAAAGAACAAACAAAATGGCTAGAATATTTTGATTCCATTCTTGGTTTGGTAAATAGCAGTGATTTTTTAACAGTACAAGTATAACGCCATTTCACAATAGATGTGCGTAACTGTGGTATACAGTTTTGTTCCTATTGATGTACTGAACAACATGAATGTGTTTTGTGTAATACATTAAACCACCAACAATCAATTCAAATCTCTAAGATCTTTATTAAGTTTAAAGTAAATCAATTTTAGAATACTTTATTATTTCTTCCCATTGTTTGTTTATCATTTCGCCTGTTTACATGTACTTTATGAAAGGTGAAAACAGTATTAAATTATAGTTTTGCTTCTTCATAAGTTGATGTATTCAACAACCTTTATTTGTTTTGTGTAATGTGTATGTACATGTTAAATTATTTAATTTTCAAATAAACAAAGTAGTTAACTGTTTAATAGTAATATACAAACATATTAATCAATAACCAATGCTCAGTTTCATGCCACTGCTATGGCAATCTGTGCTTATGATCATCATTTCAAGTTACCACTTAAGGTTTGAGCGCTGAATTTCTGCACAAGCTGCGTACCTGGGGAATCCTTAGTTATGCGAAGTACACATGTACACAGCCAAAATTCACATGCTACATCACTCTTAAAATACACTTATGCAAGCACCACCTATTTTTGCGCTGACTTATTGCTTATAGTAAGCAGCGCTATGAAACTGTGCCAAGATATGTTTCTTCCTTTTTACTTAAATGATGCCGAAAAGAAGATGTTATTTTGCTATGAACCGTTGTGAATCTATCAAAATCCAACAACATATAGTAACTCAACACCCAAACCTGAGGACTCTGAAGTCTGGCGTCATGCCAGGTATAGTTCATTTTGGCTGTAAAATACCAAACATTAAAATCAATCAAGCAAATCATGTCATTGGATTTTGACGGATTTTGAGTACTTTAGGGTTATTGTAAAATCTTGAAAAAAATAAAAAATAAGTACAGTTGTCATCACCTGTATTTGTCCCTGCAAAGTCTGTCCCATCTGTATGGACTCTGTTGGAACAATATCACCACAATTTACACTTTGCATCATACACGTATGCATCATCAGTATCATACACGTATGCCCTTAAGAGTTGATACAATATTGCTAACACACTATCTCTAAACTATTTATAAAGTTAATTCAAAGACATTTCGTTATAAAACTTCAGAGAATATGAAGGTGAACAACTCAGTGGAATGCATGCACCAAACTAAAAGAGAAATAATTGATATTTTAATTCCCGTCAGTCAGGAGTTAGAAGATTTAGATTCATTGTCTGTATTTCAGTCTATAAAGATGGAAAGGAGTTTGCAGGGACAAGATATAAGTTACAACTTACACTTCGCATACTGTGGGGTGGACTTTGTAGGGACAAAAGGTCATGAAAAATTACAATTTGTATACACTTTTATATTTTATTATGCACCTCTACTGAGCAGAGTTTTGATATCAGTTAAAAGTTGTATGTGTTATGTAAAATAAATCAATAATATGTGATTAATAGAATACTTTGATTTGTCATGTCTGTATTGCTTTTTAAAATATCTACTTCTTTTTCAAGAACAAGAGGCAAGTAAATAAAGAGAAATGAGTCAAGCTGTTAGCATAATGAACTTTGATGGATAACCATCATTTGATAAGCTTATTAACCAGACCAATTTGATGACTTTTAATAAACCAACAATTTAATTGACTTACTTAAAAGAGAAGGATTTCATGGTTCAAACAAATACGAATGATGTCGGGGAAAAGCTACTCACCAGGCATCAGAGTTCCTGACATTGAATGTTCAAATCATGAAGCAATTGCAAATGCAATTTGTATTAATTTTTCTTCAGTTGCAGATGACTTGGAGCCGCTTAATAGCTCAGATTTACCAGCATTCCTTCCCTCGCAACCAATACGCCCTGTTCAACCCTTTGAAGATTTTAAAGAACTTTGTAAGATAAAAGCACATAAAGCTAGCGGGCCAGATGGTATTTTTTCGAGATTCATTCGCCAGTACGCATATGAACTTTGTAAACCATTAACTGACATTATAAATACTTCATATGCTCAGCATACAGTTCCTCTACAGTGGAAACAAGCAAATATAGTTCCTCTGCCTAAATCCTCTCCTGCCTGCATTGACAACCTCCGTCCGATAGCTCTCACTGACCATTTTGCCAAAGTTGCTGAACATTTCATAGCTCGTGATGCTTTAAACCAAATGCAGAGTAAACTAGATTCATCGCAATTTGGTAACCAGATGGGAGTTTCTACAACACATTGTCTTATTGATGTCCTGCACACCATTCATACCAATGCCGATCACCCCGGTATGGCTTCATCAATTTTGCTTACAGACTTTTCAAAAGCTTTTGATCACGTTGATCATACTACAGCCATCAAGAAACTTATTAATATGGATGTTGACCATGGAATCATTGCATGGATTATTGATTTTTTTTGTCGGAACGCAGGCAGAGAGTAAAGTACAAAGAAGCACTTTCAAGTTGGTGTACGACACAAGCAGGGGTACCCCCATGGAACAAAAATAGGCCCTGTCGTATTTCTTGCCATGATAAACGACTTTGTAGTTAGCAAAGAAAGCGACAATATTTTGCAATACAGATATGTTGACGACCTCACCCTAGTTGAGAAGCGGTCTAAATCATCAGAATCTAAGTTATCTTCAGTGTTAAACCAATTACATAAGTGATCATCCACAAATAAAATGCGACTCAATCTCAAGAAATGCCTTACAATTGATATTTGTTTCACTAAGACCCAGATAGACCCTACTGTTCTCACATTTATTTAGAAGATCAGGTGCTGACACAATGTAATACCATAAAATTGCTCGGCATTTCTATCCAGTCAGACTTGAAATGGAACACGCAAGTCAGTAGCATGGTTAAACGTGCAAACAGTCGTTTGTATGTCCTCCGTACCCTCAAGTACCATGCGCTTTCAGAACATGATGTTTCTACGATTTACATCAGTTTTGTGAGACCCGTACTGGAATATGCTGCCCCAGTGTGGTCTGGAGGCCTCACTTGTGGTCATCGTCAATCAATTGAACAAATACAGAAGAGGGCCTGTAGTATTATTCTTGGAGACGCCTACACACGATACACAGATGCGCTTGAACACTTGGGTCTTACCTTTCTTGAAAACAGACGCAAGCAATTATGTTATTCTTTTGCCAAGTCTCTTGAACTAGAATCTTCTCGTTTACACCACCTACTTCCACAAATTAAATCTCATAGGTATCATACTAGATCGGGACCATCATATCGTGCTGAATTCAGATGTAGAACAGAAAGATATAGAAATAGCTCCATTCCCCAACTGAGTTGTATTTTGAATAACAAGTGAACTTATTTTTATTGCTTATCTTGTGTTGTATACTTTTAGATGTAGATCTTTTTATGTTTTCCATTTAACTCTTTGATTAATGCGTTTATTGCCAGTGCTTATCTTTAATTTAATTTAAACTCATTTCTTTTAATCTAATTTAAATTAATTTTATTTTTTGTCTAGTTTGTCATACAAGTTTTATTGTAATATTGTTCAAATGTTTTAATTCGGCCTCTGGCTGCGAGTACATTTTTATTGTGGATAAACCATTTCAAATCAAATCAAATCAAAAGATGAAGAATCAGAATTGATTCCTTTGTTGAAAATGACGTAGAGATTTTTGGATGGTGCGGAGAGTCCATTTTCAGTCAGAGGTAAATTGAAGATGACTGGAGAGTCGGGACGAAAGGAGATATTTTGAAGTTGAGAAAATGACAGACGACATCCCTCTTCGTGGAGAAACAGAGGAAAGTTTTGGATTAATGTCAAATGCTGACGCCGAAGGTCGGATTGTAGAAGACGAAGAGAGGGAGGACGAAGTCCTTGAAAAGAAGCGTGTAAGGTTCGGGGGTCGATCCAACGGCCGGTGTTGAAATCCAGGAGATGACGAACGAGTTTGATCCCGCACGCCGTAAGCCGCACAGGAGGAGACGCATCACCATCAGCTGCAAAACTAGAAAATTGGCCATTTAAAGGTAAATTTAGGACATGGTTGATAGAGACGGGTTGCGTTTCGATGCGAGCTCCGGACGCCGTCCAAGCACGCAAGATCTCACTGTAATAAACGGGGAGACTGGTATACAATTTTGGATCAGTTTTCAAAAGGAAGAGCTGGTAATCAAACCCAAGTTTTCTATATTGTTTGAGAAAATGACTGACTAGAAAAAAGGCGGGATGGGTGCAGAGGTTAAGAAAACGCTGGATGGTGGTGAATCTAAAAGTGAGAATGCGTGCTTGGAGGCATGCAAGACCCAATCCCCCCTGTCGGGTTTTTGAAAGAGAACTTGTTTTTTTAAGTAGTGTCGTTTTCCGGAGGGGAGAGAACAACCAAACAGTGAAAGATTTTAGAAGCGGCGAGCTGATTGGCTATGATAATTTTGCCCTTGAATGAAAGTGAAGCGGAAAGTCTAGACCAAGAAGAGAGAGTTTTATTTAATTTGTCTTTACATTTCTCCCAGTTTTGTTTAACGTAATTGTTTGTGTTTCCTCAGTGAACCCTTAGAAAGGGAAGCCCCTCACTATTCCAAGAGAAATTTAGTGGTTTGTCGTTTCGTCCGGTCCAGGAGCCGGCCCACAGACCCTGGGACTTTTGTGTATTTAAACGTGCAGCAGAGGCCCGACTGAAGAGGCTATACGCCTCTTCTACCTCTTTGAAGCCCGAATCGGAGCTGACGAATATGGACACGTCGTGTGCGTATGCCGACACGGCGCACGAAAATTCAGTGCTCGGAAAGTGAAAACTAATATTAGTTAATTTTGTTCTTAAGTTGTTGAGTAGAGGCTCAATAGCGATTGTATAAAGTAGGCCCGAGAGTGGGCATCCCTGACGTATCCCCTTTTCAAAGGAAAAGGGTACAGCCAGGGAGCCACAAACTTTTACAAGGCTCTCGGCACCTCCGTACAAGATTTGTAGATAGGAAATAAAACGAGCACCGAAGCCCATGGCTCTCATTGTATTAAAAAGATAGCCGTGATCAACATTATCGAAGGCTTTCTTCTGATCAAGGTTGATCACGGCTAGAGGAACATCATTTGAGTTAGAGTAGAAAATTATGTCTCGAATGAGATTAATGTTGTCATAAATTGAACGTCCTGGGACGCAATAACTTTGGTCTTCTTTGATGACGCTGGCAATGGATTGTTTCAGCCTGTTGGCAAGCAACTTGGCAAAAAATTTATAATCAGTGTTTAGAAGGGAGACAGGGCGCCAATTTGCGATGTCGGCTAAGTCCCCCTTCTTAGGGAGCAGAGTGATGACAGCTCTACGAAAAGAATGAGGTAACGACCCAGAACATACAGAAGATTGCAGAACTGAAAGAAAGTCATCTTTTAATATAGGCCAGAAGGATGAGAAAAATTCGGATGTGAGTCCGTCAAGCCTGGGCGTTTTGTCTTTGCCAAGTTGCTTGACAGCGAGGTTAAGTTCTTCGAGAGACAGAGGACTATCAAGGTCCTCTGCATCATCGGAGTCTAGTTTAGTTACATCAGTTAATAAATAATCGAGGGCACTCTCGTCAGTTGGAACTCGGCTGTAAAGTGTTTTATAAAAGTATCACCTGGGTCTTCGGAGACAAGACCAGAAGGGAGACGGATATGAGAGATATTTTTAGAGAGCGAATTTGATTTCTCAAGATTGAAGAAAAAAGTGGAGCACGAGTCAGTCTCATTTGTATGTTTAAAACGAGATCTGACGAGAGCGCCCTGTGATAATTTAAATTGTTTCTTTGTTCGGCAAGAGTATCTTTGGTTTGAGGCGTTAAGTCTGGCGCAGACTGAAGTTCATCAATTTTTTGGTTTATTTCTAGAAAAGCTTTTCGTTTTTCTTTGGCGATTTTGGAGCCGTACATTTGGCTTAAAGATTTAATGTGCGACTTCCCGAAGTCCCACCAAGAAGCGAGACTAGGGAAGTCGCACTTTTTCGCTTTCCAATCTGTCCAAAATTGCGTTATGATATTGCGGTAATATTTATCTTCAAGTAGAGAGTTATTAAAATGCCAATAGGCGCTACCCTTCCGATTTTGGGAGGGGAGTTTAATAACAAGAGTTTTGGTATGGTGTGCAAAAATACATTTACCAGCTCAAATCATCATCACCCTTTATGTATTTTAACCTGATCCTGTTATGTATATTTATAGCCATCATAGTTAGGTCTCAATATGTGTCCCCCAACACATGTTTCCGTGTAATGGACTTCCAAAGTTCACAAAACGTGCATGACAGCATTATTACATTATTAATTTATCACATCCTAACACAGGAATGAAATGAACCAAAAATAAATATTTGGCATCATCAGAAAGCCCATTAAATTCTCTTTAAGTTGATATCCATGTCTCAAAATGTGAAAGTTAGGGGACATTCCTCATTTCGATGAAGCGGGTCACAATGTCATATTACACGCATTCAAAACTAATATTTAGACAAATTGCCCACCAATTCAAAAAATGCCTACTTTCATTTCGTTTTCAAAATTTCAATATCCAATACCATTTGTATTGAAAACGTGTGAGAACATATTATATTCCTACTTGATGGCCCGTAATAGTTCCCGTCACGTGGCCCGTAATAGTTCCCGTCACGTGGAACAAACTTCTACACTTTCACTGGTTCGTTCCCAAGTGGCGCGTATTCGCATAGGCCTACTTCCTATTTGGGGATCGCAGATAATGTATAGCCTGACGTCACACTTCTGACCTCACACTTCGAGACTCCTGGATTACGCCAGATACGGCCTCTGCCGCCATGTTTTCTCCCAGATTCAACTTTGACCTTGGTTGGTAGCTAGCACGCGAGCCTCGAAGCGGGACGTCAGATCTTCAGCATAACGTATCCAATGAAATCCCTTGAATGGTGCGCCTGGAGCCTGTCTTTATCCTTGATAGGATAAAGACAGGGGACCAGTCTGAGGCAGCTGGTCTTTACCGGCCGTTAATACACTCCACGTGATCACGTTTCATCCAATCACATTGTCTTAACTGTCTGCATTTGAATGGCCAATAATTATGTCTAGTCTGTACTGTGTAACAGAAAATGTTGGTATGTTGTATTTATGTCATTATATTCCTTCCTCTTTTAGGTTCGTTCCTTCAGCATTTATCTATCTGATGGCAGTGACACCAGTAGTGTGGATACTGGAGTTGTCAATGCTTGACTTCAGACTGAACCTTCAAAAAGCACTGGGTGCAGACGAGTGTGTCACCAAGCTTGAAGACGTTGCCTGCTACAGAAGCGTAAACTTAACAACATCCGTTGAAGTGACTAAGGAACAAATGGTAGGCCCGGAGAAGGGGACTATTTAAAATAAGAAAGTTTATTGTCGGTGCTTCTGCTGCTGCGGTTTTTGAGATCAATCTGTATATTTGGCTGTATTAGTTTATATGTATAGCTGAAAGAACACCGTAACGCAGATTTGTGCTACTGCAACGGTTATTGCGACTAGGTTTCAGCTCCAGTTATTCAGACGTAAAGCCCCTTTACACTGTTGACAATCTCGAAAGCATATCAAATGATCACAAAATGTATACATTTGCAAAAAGGATATTTATCTCAACTAACGTGAAGCTGAGATACAGGTTCTGAAAAGAACCGTATCGCACAACTCGTATCTCAACCTTCGTTAAGTGAGAAAGGTTCAAGGGAGAACCAATTTCGGGCAACTCGTTTTTCTCTACTGTCGCTAAGTGAGAAATATGGTTCAGGGAGAACCATGGGGACTTCACGGGTTAATGTGGTTCAAAGAGAACCATAGGGACTTCACGGGTTATTCTCTACGTTTCGATTAGCCTGCTCTAATCTTCTTCAGGAGAATGAAGAGGTTTGCCGATGCAACTCCTTAAGTAGTATTTGCTGGGATTATGTGTAGAATGGGAAGTGTTCTGATTGGTGCTACTGTTGTGTGATGTGTTGTGATTGGTTGCCACCGTGGCATTGTTCTTGTTGTGTGTGTTTCCGCCTGCTGTGTGTGAGTTGCCTGCTCGCTGAGGCGTATCAGTTGACAGTGGGGTGTGGGTGTTGGTGGATGGTAGGATTGAATGCCAAATGTTGCTGATGAAATAGCCGATGTCCTGGGGTACAGTGTCATGTTTATGAATCTCAATAGCCTCTCTGATACGACGGGTGTACCAGTGCTTTTCCGGGGCTATGATCTTTGCATTCTGCCAGTCAATGATATGGTCCAAATCGGTAGAGTGTTTGATGATCGCAGATTTGTCACATTCCCCTCTGCGGCCGTGGGCCTTGTGTTCCTTGAGCCTGGTCGTAAGGTCTCTGCCGGTCTCGCCAATGTACACTTTCCCACAAGTACAAGGAATTCGGTAGACCCCAGCTTGACAGCTGGGATCATGTCTGTCCTTGTGGGTGTGTAACTTCGTTTCCAACTTGTTTCGAGTCCGGTAGTAGACCTTAATGTCAGCTTCCCTCAGGATACGCTGAATCTTGTGTGAAGTGTGGCCGATGTACGGTAGCACGGCAATGGGTTTTTCGGTTGCGTCAGAGGATCGTGGAGCGTTCCTATTCGGGAGGAACTTAAGCTTATCAGGTCTGTACCCATTGTCTCTTTATGCCCCAGTCACACTGGAGGATACGACAACTTACAACAGGTTACGATCGTCTGCGACTGGAAATTACAAGGAATCGTAGAAAAGTCCTGCGACAAGTCCCGGGTGGTTGCGGGTGGTCTTGGGTAGTCGCAAGACCGAATTCGGTCTTGGGGAGGTTTTCGATCATGTTGAAAAACCTGGCTGCGACCAAACTGGTCGTAGCTGGTCGTAGCTGGTCGTAGGTAGGTCTTCAATAGTCGTGCGATGGTCGTGCTACAAGTCTTGGGTGGTCTTACGTAGTCGTGGTTCATCGTGGGACTATCCAGTCGTCCAACAGTCGCACGACTATGCACGACTATTCGCACGACTTGTCGTGCGAATGCACGACTAGTCACACGACTATGCGTGACTAGTCTTGCGACTGCACGACAAGTCGTGCGAATAGTCATGCATAGTCGCACGACCAGTCGTGACTAGTCGTGCGACTGATCCTTGACAATCGTAGGTAGTCTTGGGTGATCGTACGACAAGTCCCTCAAGGTCTTGCTACCAGTCGTGCTATCAGTTGGCTACAAGTCGCAGACCAGTCGGGGACAGGTCTTATTGTGTGACTGCTAGGCCTACATCGCAGAAAAAACCTACGACCGGGCCAAGACCGCCCTAGGTCGCACGACTGACATGGTCGTAGGCAATCGCAGCTCCAATGTGACTGGGGCATAACACGGCGTTAAGATGTTTCAACTCGGATGGCAAGTGCTCTTTATCACTGATAGTGTGTGCCCTTCGAAGTAGGGTGCGGTTCACGGAGGATTTCACGGATGGTGGGTGGAACGACCGGGCATTTAGGTAGCGGTCTGTGTGTGTGGGTTTTCTGTAAACCGAATGCCCAAGTGAGCCATCAACCCGTTTGGAAATGAGTACATCAAGGAAAGGCAATGAGTCGGATGTCTCAGTTTCCATGGTGAATTGAATGCTCGGATGTTGCTGGTTGAGGTGACCGAGGAAGTCACTCAGTTTGTCGGAACCGTGCTGCCAAATGATGAAAGTATCATCTACGTATCGAAGCCATAGTTTGGGTTTGTATCGTGCCGTCTCGAGTGCTTTCTGTTCGAAATCTTCCATGAAGATGTTTGCTAGGACCGGGGATATCGGGATCCCATTGAGTGCCCAAAGACTGTTGATAGTAAGTCTCCTCCATTGGAAGTATGTGGATTTCACACATAATGAAAGTAGATCTACGATTTGATCTGGCGTTAGGCTGGTTCGTTCCGGGAGCGTGCTATCATGTTCGAGTATCGACTTGGTTACGAGGATAGCCTCGTCTGTCGGTACATTGGTGAATAATGACTTGACGTCAAAACTCACTAGCGTGTCGGAAGGCTGCAATATGGTTCCCTTTATGATGTTGATAAACCCTGCTGAATTGGGTACATGGTGGGGCGTCTTACCCACGAGTGGGTGTAAGAGCCCTGTCAAGTGTTGGGCGAGGTTATACGTGGGGGAACCTCGGGATGAGACAATCGGTCGGAGCGGTCTGTCTGGTTTATGAATCTTTGGTAGGCCAAAGAATCTTGGGCATTTCGAGCTGGACGGACGGAGGTGCCTGTATAGTGCCTGTATAGTGCCCTGTATAGTGCCCGATTCCGTTAGCAGAAAGGAAAGTCGCCGCAAAACTTCTTTCCTTAAACCGGAGCACAGCCTTACCCAAAGCATAACGGTTCCGACAAACTGAGTGACTTCCTCGGTCACCTCAACCAGCAACATCCGAGCATTCAATTCACCATGGAAACTGAGACATCCGACTCATTGCCTTTCCTTGATGTACTCATTTCCAAACGGGTTGATGGCTCACTTGGGCATTCGGTTTACAGAAAACCCACACACACAGACCGCTATCTAAATGCCCGGTCGTTCCACCCACCATCCGTGAAATCCTCCGTGAATCGCACCCTACTTCGAAGGGCACACACTATCAGTGATAAAGAGCACTTGCCATCCGAGTTGAAACATCTTAACGCCGTGTTAAGAGACAATGGGTACAGACCTGATAAGCTTAAGTTCCTCCCGAATAGGAACGCTCCACGATCCTCTGACGCAACCGAAAAACCCATTGCCGTGCTACCGTACATCGGCCACACTTCACACAAGATTCAGCGTATCCTGAGGGAAGCTGACATTAAAGGTCTACTACCGGACTCGAAACAAGTTGGAAACGAAGTTACACACCCACAAGGACAGACATGATCCCAGCCGTCAAGCTGGGGTCTACCGAATTCTTTGTACTTGTGGGAAAGTGTACATTGGCGAGACCGGCAGAGACATTACGACCAGGCTCAAGGAACACAAGGCCCACGGCCGCAGAGGGGAATGTGACAAATCTGCGATCATCAAACACTCCACCGATTTGGACCATATCATTGACTGGCAGAATGCAAAGATCATAGCCCCGGAAAAGCACTGGTACACCCGTCGTATCAGAGAGGCTATTGAGATTCATAAACATGACACTGTCCCCCAGGACATCGGCTATTTCATCAGCAACATTTGGCATTCAATCCTACCATCCACCAACACCCACACCCCACTGTCAACTGATACGCCTCAGCGAGCAGGCAACTCACACACAGCAGGCGGAAACACACACAACAAGAACAATGCCACGGTGGCAACCAATCACAACACATCACGCAACAGTAGCACCAATCGGAACACTTCCCATTCTACACATAATCCCAGCAAATACTACTTAAAGGTCCTAGGAAATAGAAATTTTTAACAGTGAAAACAATAAAGTATACCTATTGGAACATATATTTGTCATTTGTCTATTTTATCCCCGCCCCTTTGCACCATTAAAAAAATAAATTCTGAAATTAGGGGGGCGCCACGCTCCTCCCCTACCTCCTCATTATCATATTATAATCAGCAAATCCGTGACGTAGACCTAGGAAGGTCCAGCACTGCCTGCGATGAAGTTTCAGTCAAGTCGTACTCAAAACCACTGAAGTTGATGTGTCATATTAGATCTTCTTTTCAGCTAAATTTAGTAGATATCCCACATTTTTGGGAAATGCCTTGTAGGTGTGTTGTTGCTGGGTGTAGCAACACCACAAGGAAGGTGTCAGCCTTCACCGATTTCCACCAGACCCTAAATACAGGCGAATTTGGACGGCGAGTGTGAAGCTGACCAGGGCGAAATGGTCAGGACCAA
>CM055821.1:12333328-12363608 GCA_029582265.1 Zoroaster sp. YZ-2022 | reverse complement strand
ATTTTGGGTTCGAACTTGGCCGTGACACTTGTGTCTTTGAGCAAGACACTTAACCATAATTGCTTCTCTCCACCCAGGGGTTAAATGGGTACCTGTGAGGGCAGAGTTGGTTGATTAGCCCTATATGCGCTGTAATGGCAGCAATTGAGCTGTTTTTTATCCCCAGGGAACTGAGATGGTTTCAGGAATGAGCCTTATGAGCCTTATGAGCAGGGGTAATGATATAATGCGCCTTGAGCACCACTTAGTTGGTGGATACGTGCGCTATATAAGTCCACACATTATTATTATTATTATTACTACTTTCTCTTCTATACATATGGAGAAATAAAGAAAATAAAATATACATGTTTTATGTTTACTTTCTTTTTAAAGGCTGTATTTGCATATTTTCAGTTGTGTCTACAGCCAGGAAAAAAACGA
This sequence comes from Zoroaster sp. YZ-2022, assembly GCA_029582265.1. Lineage (NCBI taxonomy): Eukaryota > Metazoa > Echinodermata > Asteroidea > Forcipulatida > Zoroasteridae > Zoroaster > Zoroaster sp. YZ-2022. Next base: position 12,363,185 of record CM055821.1, on the reverse strand, counting down.
GAAAAATTAAATTGCTCTTCAGAATATACCTTCTTCTTTTGTTTATGAACACCATAAAAACCTGTAATAAAATAACTATAAATATTTAAAAAAATTAATGTTTGTAGATATCATCCATCCTACTTTTCTTTAAATGTTTTGGTCAGATGATGTACGTGTACCTGTAATTTAGATTTGTCATTGCTATTTTTACATGTGTAAGTTCAGGGTTTGCCCTTAACTTTTGTTTTTCACTGTCCAGCAGGACCAGTAGGCTTGAATTGTGACTGGTCCGCCAGGTTTTTAACTGGTCCGTCATATACGGCGCGTGCACGCAGTATTCAATCAGTTTCATATAAAAACTAGAGAGAAGTGTTTGTACTGACAAACACTAGGTGTTCGGGAGTGACGGTAATTGGTGACCTCATCAATTGGGATCATTGAAGAAATGTGACGTTATAGGATTCGTCAAAAATGTCGATACAATACATCCATGTTCAAATTACCAAAATGGCAGGAATTTTTCAATTTGCGGTTGGCATTGGAAATGAAAGTCAAGTCATTTTCATGACTGTTCATATTTCTGAAGTCCTTCACGATGTATAATATCAGGTTTTTCAATTGAGATATGAATGTTTGAAATATTAAATATGGCACTTCAAGTTTAAACCGGAAGTGAATGTCTAATCAGTGTCATGAATGTACGCAATTCTTGGGATTTTCACGATCTACTAAAATCGTACAAAGATTGTGAATTGATCTTTTGTTGTTGTTGGGATATAATTTTTTGAAATATTATAGTTTGTTTTATTCTCCATGGTTCAAGATTCATGACTCAAGCTTCAAGATTCGTTAATTCATGTTTGATGTCACCAGGTGGCGCTGTTACCTGTGATGACGTCATCAATTGAATATATTTGTTAAGATCTTTCGTATGAGATGTAGATAGTAAACAAATCATTGTTTTGTTAAGGAGTTATGATTTTATGAAACAATAAAGTTGTAATTTGCATGAAGATCGTGTTCAATCCTGGAAAGCATGTCGTTGTTGAAATGATGACTATTGCAGTTTGTTTATTGTCACCAATTTAGCATTATTGACATAGCCAGTTATCTGTACCATGATCAAGAAACACATATAATATTGTGTTGTGGGTACACAGAATACCAGTGGAAAGAACAAACAAAATGGCTAGAATATTTTGATTCCATTCTTGGTTTGGTAAATAGCAGTGATTTTTTAACAGTACAAGTATAACGCCATTTCACAATAGATGTGCGTAACTGTGGTATACAGTTTTGATGTACTGAACAACATGAATTTGTTTTGTGTAATACATTAAACCACCAACAATCAATTCAAATCTCTAAGATATTTATTAAGTTTAAAGTAAATCAATTTTAGAATACTTTATTATTTCTTCCCATTGTTTGTTTATCATTTCGCCTGTTTACATGTACTTTATGAAAGGTGAAAACAGTATTAAATTATAGTTTTGCTTCTTCATAAGTTGATGTATTCAACAACCTTTATTTGTTTTGTGTAATGTGTATGTACATGTTAAATTATTGAATTTTCAAATAAACAAAGTAGTTAACTGTTTAATAGTAATATACAAACATATTAATCAATAACCAATGCTCAGTTTCATGCCACTGCTATGGCAATCTGTGCTTATCATCATCATTTCAAGTTACCACTTAAGGTTTGAGCGCTGAATTTCTGCACAAGCTGCGTACCTGGGGAATCATTAGTTATGCGAAGTACACATGTACACAGCCAAAATTCACATGCTACATCACTCTTAAAATACACTTATGCAAGCACCACCTATTTTTCCGCTGACTTATTGCTTATAGTAAGCAGCGCTATGAAACTGTGCCAAGATATGTTTCTTCCTTTTTACTTAAATGATGCCGAAAAGAAGATGTTATTTTGCTATGAACCGTTGTGAATCTATCAAAATCCAACAACATGTAGTAACTCAACACCCAAACCTGAGGACTCTGGAAGTCTGGCGTCATGCCAGGTATAGTTCATTTTGGCTGTAAAATACCAAACATTAAAATCAATCAAGCAAACATGTCATTGGATTTTTGACGGATTTTGAGTACTTTAGGGTTATTGTAAAATCTTGAAAACAAAACAAAAATAAGTACAGTTGTCACCTGTGTTTGTCCCAGCAAAGTCTTTCCCATCTTTATGGACTCTGTTGGAACAATATCACCACAATTTACACTTGGCATCATACACGTGTGCATCAGCATCACACACGTATGCCCTTAGAGTTGATACGATATTGCTAACACACTATCTCTAAACTATTTGTAAAGTTAATTCAAAGACATTTCGTTATAAAACTTCAGAGAATATGAACGTGAACAACTCAGTGGAATGCATGCACCAAACTGAAAGAGAAATAATTGATATTTTAATTCCCGTCAGTCAGGAGTTAGAAGATTTAGATTCATTGTCTGTATTTCAGTCTATAAAGATGGAAAGGAGATTGCAGGGACAAGATATAAGTTACAACTTACACTTCGCATACTGTGGGGTGGACTTTGTAGGGACAAAAGGTCATGAAAAATTACAATTTGTATAATTACACTTTTATATTATATTATGCACCTCTACTAAGCAGAGTTTTGATATCAGTTAAAAGTTGTATGTGTTATGTAAAATAAATCAATAATATGTGATTAATAGAATACTTTGATTTGTCATGTCTGTATTGCTTTTTAAAATATCTACTTCTTTTTCAAGAACAAGAGGCAAGTAAATAAAGAGAAATGAGTCAAGCTGTTAGCATATGAACTTTGATGGATAACCATCATTTGATAAGCTTATTAACCAGACCAATTTTATGACTTTTAATAAACCAACAATTTAATTGACTTACTTAAAAGAGAAGGATTTTCTTTTTTGCGATAATATATACAAATTTTGATTAAAGATTGACCTTTTTAAAGCACGTCTCTTAACGTGCTTTTGAAATAATTAATATTTCATGTTCAAACAACAGTTACTTGACACCCGATGACGTCATCATACTTCTGTGTCGTCTACTTGAAGGTCTTAGTGCATGCCAAGTTTCAAGTTCATGGGAAGTTAGCAAGTATTTTGTGTGTGTGGCCAATAGACGGGGAGGAGAAATAAAACTCGCGCAAAAACAATAGGTGCTACGGGATGATGCACGACCACACATTATTCACAATGCATTGGCAACAGAGGGCGCTATCACACACACACATCGCTGCCTATTTCCCCGTAATGAATGGTGGTATGAATAATTCATGTCTCAGATGAACCTCGTTCGTTGATTGGTTCGCCCGCAGTCAGTGCTGTCTTAGAGCCACGTACGCGTTGGAGTGCGGCAACCGACCATGTGCGCGGAACTCTTCGAAAGGCGCAGGGGTGGGGGTATATCCCCGTTTTCGCTGTCCTTCATCTGACAGTATCTTCTGTTTTGGATACACGATTACGTTGAAACTTTAGAATAAAATTGTTTTCTTTATTTTCTATCCATAAAAAAGTATTAATGGGCTATTTCGGAAGAAAGATTTTTGAGATGGCAAAATAATATTTATTTCACTCTGTTTTTCTGTGACGTAGTGATGACGTCATCAATAATATTTTTGAAAGGTCACATGTCGAAATTGCCTAAATTTTGTTTGATAATTCAAGACCTTTTCAGATGATGTATAGATTATAAAAACCCATAGTGTAGTTAAGGATTTATGATTTTTTTAAATATTAAACTTTGATTTTATTAAGTAATTCGATATCTTATGATGTCATCATGACGTCACAACTTCTGTTTCATCTACACATCAGGGTCTAATTATATGTCAATTTCCAAGTTCATGTGAAGTTCGCAAGTATGTGTTTTTTGTAGACAATCGGGAATGAGAAGGAGAAGAAAAAAAACGTACAAAAACAATAGGTTTTCGGGAAATACCCGAACACCTAAATATTCTCAAAACATTTAGTGTACAGGTAAAATGCAACAGAAAACACATTTCAAAAAGTGCACATTACCCATTTGCATCCCTGACAAGCCATATAGTAGTATGACACTAACCCAAATGATCGTATTTAGACACAATCCATCTCGACCTCTTAGTGTATTGGAATTGAGAAGAAAATAAAAGGTTTTAAAAACTGTACGATTTCTAAGTATTTTTAATGATTTTTGAATATTTTTGTATTTAGCACTGCTTACTGTGGGAGTTTATTTACTGGGGTGCCATCTTGCCATATTGCAGGGGCGCCCTCAAGGCATACAGAGTATACGCACGTGCGTACCATTACAGTTTGTAAAATGTATATTTATTTATACAACTTTACACAATATTTGCACATGAAATCCCTTAAAAACACAGACTTCCCATGGGCTTCACATCCTACATCCCAACAAACATCCCCACATTTGTCGCCGGCTATTCATCCATCAGAAGTTGTATATTTATATGTTTGCCTCATACTCATTATCAATTTTAATGATAAAATGTTAAATCATCGAGTAAAGAGGATCATTTCTCGCTAGCACCCAACACATGCATGCAGTGCATCATGTACAGTACATACATGTGACTGTTGTGTTGCTGGGTTGCGGGTACCGTGGTGGAAACATCTGACTGTGGATCAGTGAAATTATTCCTCGCAGGGTTCGACCTTAGCGGTCGCCCGCTCGCCAAATGCGAGTGAAAACGGCGGCGGGCGAGTCAAAACCCTTCCTTCAGTAGCCCGCTGGGCGAGTCAAAATATTGTCACCGATAGGCCTATATCAGCCCTGAAATTACACGACGGCATCGACGGCAATTGTCGTCAATGCCCTCACCCTCTGCCGTGATGCCCTTTAAGAATGCCACTTTTCACGGCAACGAGTTGCTGTGCTTTTTCCCTGCATTGCCGTTGTGCCACTTGTTTACACATAGTATTTACTACGTACAGCTGTACATGTACATTCTCACGGAAAAAAATATATCGCCGCCACGCTCGATTGCGCGACTGGTGGCTGCGCTGCTTAGACCAAGTTCACGCAACGACCATTTGGGAACAAAATAGTCAAAATTACCTGGTACTCATGACCAAAATGATATAGCGGTTACCAAGCAATATCGGCTGCTTGGTCATTGTACGAACTTGGCCCTTGCTAATATTTTGGTTGGTGTCAACAGTACCCACAACATAAACACTACGGCAGGCATTCGCGGGTACCAGCTAAAAATAGCATGGCGCGGCGTTGGGGCGCACGCAACGTAAATAATGCATGCCGAGTCTGTACCTAGACATGCATGCATAAAGAATGCACCCCACTAAATAGTGAGAATTCATGCGCCGAGCTATTTATCATAAAGTGTACATGCCCTCAAATTTTTCTGAAAAACAAAGATTTGAGGCCCATTCATTTGATGGATTGTGTAAAAATGGCCCACTATCATAACCTGGGGGTCCTTGGCTTCCAACTGTGAGTATTTTGGACACACTAGGCCCTGAAAAAGTGGTCCTAATTTGATTTCAAGCGTAAGGCCTTTTTCCAAAATGGCTGCTTTTCAGTGTGGACGTTTTCACTACTGTAGAGGGTGGTTTTCATTGGGATGAGGATAACTTCCTGGAAACCTGGACTTTAGACAGTAAATAGAGAAGAAAATAAAAGCTTATATATCGATTAATATTTTTTCTTTTGGTTTTAAAAACTGTGGGACTTTTAAGTATTTTTTTACGATTTTTGAATATTTTGTGTTTAACACTGTTTACTATGGAAGTTTATTTAGTTGGGTGCACCCTATATAGTCAAAATGGCAGCGTCCATGACAGAGGGATGTTTTTTCTTTACAACTTCAGTATGCCTGATGATAAATGGAAAATTTATAAACAGAAAATTTACTCATTGAATACCCTTCTATTTCAGTTCTTTATTGGATGAAACACAGGACATTTACAGGACAATTACGATAAAAAGGTATGTAATAAGTTACAAAATGGCGGCATTAATACCCTAGTTGCCATGCGCTCCTTTTGGGATAATGTTTTTTTATGTCATTTTGTTTTGCATTTACAAAAGTTGCTTTTATCTTCATTTACCTATTTCCAATATTGTTTTGAAACTTTTCAATTTTTTAAACAAGCTCTTTCCCCTTAAATTAAGAATTTTATTATAATCTGATGACTAGGGTACATAGGGAACTGAGGTAAAACTTATAACCAATTGGTTTATTATGTGATTGTCAATTGTCATTAGGTTTTGTGTGCCAAAATAAATGCATCACTCATGAAGAAAACCTGCTTGATTAATAAATTCAGTTTTAGAGTGCTGGTAAAGTAATCTCCTCCATGGCATATTGTCCGATTTGTGTGTCCACCAGAGTAACGTTAGTTTGAGACACTCTCGTCTTCTTTTGTTGACATTTTCAACTTTCTTCAAAGCATCACCGGGCAGCCGGTAGGAAACTTGTGCATTACCCTAACCCTGCCCCGAACCCCAAACCCCAAACCTAAACCTAAACCTAAACCTAAACCCAAACCCTAACCCAAACCCTAAACCTAACCCTAACCCTATACCCTCTTCATTTGGGGGGGGGGGGCAGTATTTGCATATGGGGGATGCAGGGTTGTAGTCTATTTATGGCAATTATGCCATAGGACAAGTCACATTTTACAGTTTTACCAAGAGAATAATGTTCACATTATGAGGAGGAAAGTTGGATATATGTTTCATTGTGTATATGAATATAGGCCCCCTTTTCTGTCAATCTGGATCCGCCCCTAACAGGGGTAACTTTGTAAAACTCTCATATTGTCATAATAAGGAATAACAAGTATTGTTGAAATGTTCATGGAGCAAAACTAATTCTTGTTTTAGAATCATTGGAAGGAAAACACTGAATCCCAGAATAAGTGATACGTACATGCATGATGCATGGTTATATAAACTGCATGTAACATATATGATAGATGCACAAAGTATGTTTAAAGCTGTCAGTTTTCAGTGGAGCAATATTTTTCAATTTTTTTTCAGAAATGTTATCTCGGCAACATACTGGATGTACTCAGTGTGGTTCCAAGTCAAATTAGAAAAAATCATCTCTTTAAAGGGTGCACCCCACTAAATAGTGAGGAATTCATGCGCCGAGCTATTTATCATAAAGTGTACATGCCCTCAAATTTTTCTGAAAAACAAAGATTTGAGGCCCATTCATTTGATGGATTGTGTAAAAATGGCCCACTATCATAACCTGGGGGTCCTTGGCTTCCAACTGTGAGTATTTTGGACACACTAGGCCCTGAAAAAGTGGTCCTAATTTGATTTCAAGCGTAAGGCCTTTTTCCAAAATGGCTGCTTTTCAGTGTGGACGTTTTCACTACTGTAGAGGGTGGTTTTCATTGGGATGAGGATAACTTCCTGGAAACCTGGACTTTAGACAGTAAATAGAGAAGAAAATAAAAGCTTATATATCGATCAATATTTTTTCTTTTGGTTTTAAAAACTGGGACTTTTAAGTATTTTTTAACGATTTTTGAATATTTTGTGTTTAACACTGTTTACTATGGAAGTTTATTTAGTTGGGTGCACCCTGCAGCGTGTGCGCGCGTGTGCATCGGATATAGCATCGGCGCATCGATCGTCGTGTCGCTGTACCGTACATACATGTATGTACATGTATGTACATACGTGGCTAGGGCTTTTTTGGTGGTCGTCAACATGCTGTCAAAGGGTCGACTAGCAAATAAAAAAGGAGTGAACTGAATACTGCCACATCCAAATGCATAAAACTTGATGTTTTTCAAGGTTAACATCGTGTTTTTTATTTACTTTTAATTGGTGACATAAACTGTAAGTGTTGCAATACTGTTTTCCATGTAGGCCTACATGTAATAAAACCCAAACGGAGACAGATAAAGGAAACTTTAGTCTTATTGGCATGTGCTGAATTGGAGTGTGTTAATTTTTCATTGTTTTAAAAAAAAAATTATTTAAAGATTGCCTTGGTGCCCTTTACGTTTTTTTTATCATTGCCGTGATGCCATTTGAAAATCTTAAAAATTGCCTTGGTGCCCTGATTTTTTAATGTTTTCATTATTGTTGTGTTCAGTTGGTTAGAAATAAAATATGAAATGAGCCTTCTTCATTTCAGAATTAAAGCAAAAGCATTACTGTACACTAATGTGCCTGATCTTTTCCTCTGTTAGAATAGAATCCGTTATTAATTAAAGAAACATTAGTATTACCTCGGAAACAAATATGCACATAATAATAAGGTAACTGACAACTGTTGTTTATAATGCACGTTCTGATGCAAAATGCCTAAATTACTAAAAACAGTGATTTGATTAAAAGTATTTCAAAAAACATACGGGCGAGTGAAAAGGCTTGCGGGCGAGTGAAAAGTTTGGTTTACTTGCCCGGCCGGCGAGTGAAAAAAAAAGTTAAGGGAAAACCCTGCCTCGATTGTTGGGATAAATTTCCCTGCCCTGGGGCTCAAAAAGGGATGATTTTATACATTAATAAAATGCTTTGAAATTACTTTATTCGAGATTCCATAGCTGGCGACAAATTCATCGGTTTCGGTTTAAAAAATACTGTCACTACTCGGTTTTACTGAAAAACCGCCCAAGCCTACAGTAGCACAAACACACAATTTCAGAAGGTGGTGGGGGGGGGGGGGGATTTCCGTTTTAAAAATTGCACATTACAAAAAAGGGAGTGACGGACTCGGGATTCGAACCGGGAAAGCGTTCACAGAAGTCTGAGGCTTTATCCATTCAACAAAGGGTCATCTGGAAATCTTGATAGAGCATTCACAAATTTGATATTCTCATGTTCCAAAGAGGTGTTCCATAAATGTTCCATTAATGGCTTGCCACCGAAACATTTGGTCTGGTTCCAATAACCGCGTATATATGTTAACATGGAGTGTCGTGGCCGAGCGGTCTAGCTTTCCGGACTGAAGTTCTGGTGTTAGCAGCAGAATGTGGGTTTGAATCCCGGCCGTGACACTTGTGTCCTTGAGCAAGACACTTAACCATAATTGCTTGTCTCCACCCAGGGGTTAAATGGGTACCTGTGAGGGCAGAGTTGGTTGATTAGCCCTATATGCGCTGTAATGGCAGCAATTGAGCTGTATACTCCCCAGGGAGCTGAGATGGTTTCAGGAATGATTTATGAGCCTTATGAGCAGGGGTAATGATATAATGCGCCTTGAGCACCACTTAGTTGGTGGATACGTGCGCTATATAAGTCCACACATTATTATTACTATTATGTATCATGAATAACAAAAATTAAAAATGGAGGCAGAGGGCCCCGCCGAGGGCCCCACTACCGAAGAAAGGATGGAGCTTGTGCTCGCTTGCGCCCTGCGGGCGGGGACTTCCGCTGGGGAGCTAGAGACCGTAGATGTTGACGGGCCAGTGGGAGGGGGTTTGGAGTTTTTTGGTGGGTGTTTTGGATCTGATTTTTTGTGAACGAAGGTGGGTGGTGGGTTCAGAGGATTGGTATGTTCTGGGTTTGATTTATCTAAGTTGGACTGTTTTTTGCACAATCTGCTTATGTGCCCAAACTCTCCACAGCTGAAACACCGCACCGACTCGGTGGAAAGGAAAACACGATAGCTTATACCGGCATGGACGAAATTTATATGGTCTGGGTGTGTGATGTTAGTATGAATTAATTAAGACCTGGACTTGTCTTCTGAAGGACATGACATGAGTCGTTTCTTTGTCTTTGAGTTTCAGACCAAGGGGTATGGTCCGTATTTGAGACACAACCTTACAGAAACTGGATAGGTTTTTCACCAGGGCGGAATTGGGAATTTCTGGAAATACGTTTGAGAGAGTTAATCGAGTTCTGGGTTGTTGCAATGGGGACACTTCAATATATGTTTTATTGAAATTTAGTCCCCATTGGGTGACATCAATAGCGTCTTCTGTAGTTTTCAGATAGACTGCAATGCGGCCATTAGAGATACGCGGCCATTAGGGCTCCTCTAAAAGGGAGACTACAAGCACCATGGTGCAGGCAGACTCCCCTGAGGATCCCCGGGGTGGGGAGCCACTGGCATTACTGGTGTGGGTCTTAAAACCCACTCCAGCGGCTCCCAAAGAGAAAGAAAGAGAAAAGGAGCAGAGAGAAAACCCCACTCACGAAGAGTAGCATACGCCTTGCCTCCAATCAGAGAGAAATTGGAGTAGCTGTTCACCAGGTGGGTTGAAAAGGGGGAAAGGTGGACCGAGAGGGGTCAGGCAGTAGGATTAGATCAACCATGTCAAAATATCATTATCAAAAAGTAAAAGGGCATTATTGCAGGACCATTTTTTAAGAAAAGTATTGAGGTCGTTGCATAAATTATAATAGGTAAATTCAAGAAGGATTTTATTTTTCAGCCGATGCTGCCAGATGATAAGGGGGTCCGAAAAACGGGATGTCCTATATAAATAGTAAATTATGTTTTTACAACTGATGATGAGGAAATTGGCAAGGCGAACTGCCTCCCTGCTGCGACCTTTAGCGTGCGGAATCAGTGCCCAGTAGATGTCAAAGTTGAATTGAAGAGACGGCAGAAGACGGTTGAGGAGTGAATGTAGAAGACTGAGGGCGGGCTGTATTGCTGGGCACATAATAAATAGATGATGGATCGACCCCTTCTCTCCGCACCATCCGCAGGAAGAAGAGATGTCCGGATTTAGATGATGGAGGACGGCAAGGGAGGGTAGAAAATTATGAAACAGTTTAAACTGTACATCACCCTCCTTTTTAGAAGTTGGTAGTTGGTAGATTTGTTCCCATTGAAGTTTAGTTGAAGAGTCGAGAAAGCCAATATTTTTCCAGTGTGTAGACGAAGATGAAGAATCAGAATTGATTTCTTTGTTGAAAACGACGTAGAGATTTATGGATGGTGCGGAGAGTCCATTTTCAGTCAGAGGTAAATTGAAGATGACTGGAGAGTCGGGACGAAAGGAGATATTTTGAAGTTGAGAAAATGACAGACGACATCCCTCTTCGTGGAGAAGCAGAGGAAAGTTTTGGATTAATGTCAAATGTTGACGCCGAAGGTCGGATTGTAGAAGACGAAGAGAGGGAGGACGAAGTCCTTGAAAAGAAGCGTGGAAAGTTCGGGGTCGATCCAACGGCCAGTGTTGAAATCCAGGAGATGACGAACGAGTTTGATCCTGCACGCCGTAAGCCGCACAGGAGGAGACGCATCACCATCAGCTGCAAAACTAGCAAATTGGCCATTTAAAGGTAAATTTAGGACATGGTTGATAGAGACGGGTTGCGTTTCGATGCGAGCTCCGGACGCCGTCCAAGGCACGCAAGATCTCACTGTAATAAACGGGGAGACTGGTATAAAATTTTGGATCAGTTTTCAAAAGGAAGAGCTGGTAATCAAACCCAAGTTTTCTATATTGTTTGAGAAAATGACTGACTAGAATAAAGGCGGGATGGGTGCAGAGGTTAATAAAACGCTGGATGGTGGTGAATCTAAAAGTGAGAATGCGTGCTTGGAGGCATGCAAGACCCAATCCCCCCTGTCGGGTTTTTGAAAGAGAACTTGTTTTTTTAAGTAGCGTCGTTTTCCGGAGGGGAGAGAACAACCAAACAGTGAAAGATTTTAGAAGCGGCGAGATGATTGGCTATGATAATTTTGCCCTTGAATGAAAGTGAAGCGGAAAGTCTAGACCAAGAAGAGAGAGTTTTATTTAATTTGTCTTTACATTTCTCCCAGTTTTGTTTAACGTAATTGTTTGTGTTTCCTCAGTGAACCCTTAGAAAGGGAAGCCCCTCACTATTCCAAGAGAAATTTAGTGGTTTGTCGTTTCGTCCGGTCCAGGATCCGGCCCACAGACCCTGGGACTTTTGTGTATTTAAACGTGCAGCAGAGGCCCGACTGAAGAGGCTATAGGCCTCTTCTACCTCTTTGAAGGCCGAATCGGAGGTGACGAATATGGACACGTCGTCTGCGTATGCCGACACGGCGCACGAAAATTCAGTGCTCGGAAGGTGAAAACTAATATTAGTTAATTTTGTTCTTAAGTTGTTGAGTAGAGGCTCAATAGCGATTGTATAAAGTAGGCCCGAGAGTGGGCATCCCTGACGTATCCCCTTTTCAAAGGAAAAGGGTACAGCCAGGGAGCCACAAACTTTTACAAGGCTCTCGGCACCTCCATACAAGATTTGTAGATAGGAAATAAAACGAGCACCGAAGCCCATGGCTCTCATTGTATTAAAAAGATAGCCGTGATCAACATTATCGAAGGCTTTCTTCTGATCGAGGTTGATCACGGCTAGAGGAACATCATTTGAGTTAGAGTAGAAAATTATGTCTCGAATGAGATTAATGTTGTCATAAATTGAACGTGCTGGGACGCAATAACTTTGGTCTTCTTTGATGACGCTGGCAATGGATTGGTTCAGCCTGTTGGCAAGCAACTTGGCAAACAATTTATAATCAGTGTTTAGAAGGGAGACAGGGCGCCAATTTGCGATGTCGGCTAAGTCCCCCTTCTTAGGGAGCAGAGTGATGACAGCTCTACGAAAAGAATGAGGTAACGACCCAGAACATACAGAAGATTGCAGAACTGAAAGAAAGTCATCTTTTAATATAGGCCAGAAGGATGAGAAAAATTCGGATGTGAGTCCGTCAAGCCTGGGCGTTTTGTCTTTGCCAAGTTGCTTGACAGCGAGGTTAAGTTCTTCGAGAGACAGAGGACTATCAAGGTCCTCTGCATCATCGGAGTCTAGTTTAGTTACATCAGTTAATAAATAATCGAGGGCACTCTCGTCAGTTGGAACTCGGCTGTAAAGTGTTTTATAAAAGTATCACCTGGGTCTTCGGAGACAAGACCAGAAGGGAGACGGATATGAGAGATATTTTTAGAGAGCGAATTTGATTTCTCAAGATTGAAGAAAAAAGTGGAGCACGAGTCAGTCTCATTTGTATGTTTAAAACGAGATCAGACGAGAGCGCCCTGTGATAATTTAAATTGTTTCTTTGTTCGGCAAGAGTATCTTTGGTTTGAGGCGTTAAGTCTGGCGCAGACTGAAGTTCATCAATTTTTTGGTTTATTTCTAGAAAAGCTTTTCGTTTTTCTTTGGCGATTTTGGAGCCGTACATTTGGCTTAAAGATTTAATGTGCGACTTCCCGAAGTCCCACCAAGAAGCGAGACTAGGGAAGTCGCACTTTTTCGCTTTCCAATCTGTCCAAAATTGCGTTATGATATTGCGGTAATATTTATCTTCAAGTAGAGAGTTATTAAAATGCCAATAGGCGCTACCCTTCCGATTTTGGGAGGGGAGTTTAATAACAAGAGTTTTGGTATGGTGTGCAAAAATACATTTACCAGCTCAAATCATCATCACCCTTTATGTATTTTAACCTGATCCTGTTATGTATATTCATAGCCATCATAGTTGGGTCTCAATATGTGTCCCCCAACACATGTTTCCGTGTAATGGACTTCCAAAGTTCACAAAACGTGCATGACAGCATTATTACATTATTAATTTATCACATCCTAACACAGGAATGAAATGAACCAAAAATAAATATTTGGCATCATCAGAAAGCCCATTAAATTCTCTTTAAGTTGATATCCATGTCTCAAAATGTGAAAGTTAGGGGACATTCCTCATTTCGATGAAGCGGGTCACAATGTCATATTACACGTATTCAAAACTAATATTTAGACAAATTGCCCACCAATTCAAAAAATGCCTACCTTCATTTCGTTTTCAAAATTTCAATATCCAATACCATTTGTATTGAAAACGTGTGAGAACATATTATATTCCTACTTGATGGCCCGTAATAGTTCCCGTCACGTGGCCCGTAATAGTTCCCGTCACGTGGAACAAACTTCTACACTTTCACTGGTTCGTTCCCAAGTGGTGCGTATTCGCATAGGCCTACTTCCTATTTGGGGATCGCAGATAATGTATAGCCTGACGTCACACTTCTGACCTCACACTTCGAGACTCCTGGATTACGCCAGATACGGCCACGGCCGCCATGTTTTCTCCCAGATTCAACTTTGACCTTGGTTGGTAGCTAGCACGCGAGCCTCGAAGCGGGACGTCAGATCTTCAGCATAACGTATCCAATGAAATCCCTTGAATGGTGCGCCTGGAGCCTGTCTTTATCCTTGATAGGATAAAGACAGGGGACCAGTCTGAGGCAGCTGGTCTTTACCGGCCGTTAATACACTCCACGTGATCACGTTTCATCCAATCACATTGTCTTAACTGTCTGCATTTGAATGGCCAATAATTATGTCTAGTCTGTACTGTGTAACAGAAAATGTTGGTATGTTGTATTTATGTCATTATATTCCTTTCTCTTTTAGGTTCGTTCCTTCAGCATTTATCTATCTGATGGCAGTGACACCAGTAGTGTGGATACTGGAGTTGTCAATGCTTGACTTCAGACTGAACCTTCAAAAAGCACTGGGTGCAGACGAGTGTGTCACCAAGCTTGAAGACGTTGCCTGCTACAAAAGCGTAAACTTAACAACATCCGTTGAAGTGACTAAGGAACAAATGGTAGGCCCGGAGAAGGGGACTATTTAAAATAAGAAAGTTTATTGTCGGTGCTTCTGCTGCTGCGGTTTTTGAGATCAATCTGTATATTTGGCTGTATTAGTTTATATGACATGTATAGCTGAAAGAACACCGTAACGCAGATTTGTGCTACTGCAACGGTTATTGCGACTAGGTTTCAGCTCCAGTTATTCAGACGTAAAGCCCCTTTACACTGTTGACAATCTCGAAAGCATATCAAATGATCACAAAATGTACACATTTGCAAAAAGAATATTCATAGCACTTACGTGTGAGATTGGTTAATGTACAACGTGTACAAATCGAAGTCGAGTGTGTCAAGTCTCTGATGCTGAGAAAAACATACAGACGAATCGCCACTAGAGGGAGGTATTTCAGACGATGTTGAATGTACAAAATAATACAGCAAGCATACAGAGACTTGATCTGCTAATGTTGTTATTGTTGTTGTTGTTTATGTGTTTTGTGTATAATTTTAAAAGAATCACAACATCTATGATTTTTTTTTTCTTTCTTTTTACATCTTAACCTACAGGACATTTACAACATCAAAGCCGACTTCTCGACGACTCTTCAGCAAACATTGATTATCCTCATCCTAGGCCGGTGGCTTCTCCCCAAGGGACAACCGACCCGGGACCAGTTGTCGCAACTCCTGCTGGTCTACATCGGCATGGCGGCCGACATGCTTGAGTTTTCCTCGGAGACACTCAGGCTCGACAAGATCGCATGCAACTTGGGCATCTTCTACGCCATCTTGGCCGTCTGGACATGGAGCCTGATGCAGTTTACCCTGGGACTGACAGCCACTAAGGCCCGGAAGCGCCGGGTGGCCGCTAAGGTTTACCGGTCCGAGCTAGAAGAATTGAACAAACGGAGATACCGGTATTCAAAGAAGGTGTCTGTGTTTTGTTGCGGTACAGAACTTTGGGCTTTACTGACCTCTGTATTGATACAGGATGGCCCCTACCTTGTCATTCGCCTTTATCTCATCTTCGCCTTGAGTATCTATGACCAGTCAACTATTTTCTTTACTTGTAAGAACGCCCTGTTGCTGATCCTGCAGTTCTACCGCCTTTCCGTGGTCTTGACGGAGACCTACCATGCACACGAGAAGAGTCTACGCATCCGCCGTCACGCGCAACTTTCACTTGATGAGACGATTAAACCCGAGGATCAGGACCAGACCAATGAGGATTTGACCCTTGTAAATGAAGTCGCAATGGCGATCATATCTGGTAACATGTTACCGAATGGTGCAACACCATCCACCAATCACATTGATTCTGACCATGTAGATGGACCGCAGCTGGCCAATCATTCAACAGGCATCGATGACGGTGTATCACGTCCATCCAATGGGGACGCAGTGATAGAAATGGGCAATGGGAAGATGGAGACCGGTTCCCCTAAAGCAACAAGGAATCACAGGATGAATGGGGGCCTGAGAGTAGATGACGTAGACATTTATTCACGTCATAATGTGACCTTCGATTTGGATGATGACCGATAAAAGTATGTTGAGTTTCGTGGTATTACGTTTTCAGGAGGAGACAAGATTGGCAAGGGTGGCACACCGCCTCGGTCACGGCCTAATGAGGGCGTAAGTCAAACCACTGTTTTCGCCAGGCAAGGATATCACTGGTTGCTAGCGTGCGTGATTGGCTCCATTTGCATTCAGTTGTTAACGGTTACCAGTGAAGAGTTTTTAACTGTAAACAAGAACGAACGAAAGAAAAATGGCCTATACAAAATTTATTTTCGGGTAGAAAACTCTTCAAACTCAGTGATAGGGCTTAAGTGCAGCAATCATGTGTTCAAAAACATAGCTAAATATATTCTATTTGGAAGAAGGTGGATGAGAGGATGGAAATGCAGGTGTCTGCATTTTCGGTTTGTATATAAAATGATCTTATCCATTCAAGAAACGGTACTGTGACATTACTTTCATACGTGTGTACGTAAATAGGCGATAAAATGGCACCGCGAAGTGCCCCAAACTCGGAACTGAAGTGCATTTCACCACTAGAGGGCTACGATATGCACAAGGCAGTTACGGATCTCACAATTTGATTAGAAAATAGATCCTGAGCTCTTATAATTTGTTGTCAAAACATGAACATCATCTGTGAAAAGATCACAACAATGCATGATTATAAAATCACCATAATATAATACACTTTTTGTACAATCTCAAAAAACATAAGTTGATGATGGTATCAAACATCCCTTGAAATATTTCTGTCATTTGAGTATAAATTTATCAAATTATTTCGCAAATGATTTTTCCCCCTGATGACGTGAATTCGCTGTTGGAATGAATAAGAAACATTTTCACTATTTTCTCGTTATAACGACAGATAGAATGATTAAAGCTGTTTGGTTTTATGCATATCTCTTGATTCTTATAAAGTATGGATGCCTTTACACAAATTTTGCCAAAGGTGTATACTGGCTTTATTATGACAATTGGTTTTGATAGACTGGATTGTTTTGAATGATGGCTTATTTGTTGGTATGAGCATATTATTCGCCAACCAAACTACTCTACAATTAGTACGTCGAAAACAATGTAAAATGTCGTTTTGTTTTTCTTCTTTCTGGAACTGTATTGTGGGTAATATATTTGTTAACAAGTTTGTGAAATATTTTGTGACATCACAATTCACATATAATTTCGAATACATTTGTGATTTTGTTGTATGAACATCACAACTGTTTATAAAGGTATTTGTGATATTTTTGGTGATATTTGTTGTGAATATCACAAATATTTGCGAAGACATTGCTGATGGCTGATGTCCCTTCATGGCCACTGTATCATAATCCTATTTGGAACTAAATACATACCTGTAATATTACAATATGCCCTTTCGTACACAGACAATACCTGCTGGCGGGACTTGTCTCTTTTCAATATT
Organism: Zoroaster sp. YZ-2022; assembly: GCA_029582265.1. Lineage (NCBI taxonomy): Eukaryota > Metazoa > Echinodermata > Asteroidea > Forcipulatida > Zoroasteridae > Zoroaster > Zoroaster sp. YZ-2022. The sequence continues at coordinate 12,345,723 of CM055821.1, read as the reverse complement.
ATATAAATATTATATGAATTGAATTAATTATATGAATGTGATTCTTGTGTATGCTGTGTCGTCAATGTAGCTATACACAAGGGTCAGGTTTTTGACTCGTTCCCCCGTTTGGTAAAGTTGTAGTGCACTTATTGGAACTCTGCAAGGCCTTATAGCACGTAGGCATGCAATCACACCGTTTTTGCAAATAGGCCTATATTTTTATTTGTTATATAGGGCTATACGCGTCGAGTGATCCCAAAAAATTCCTATGATTTGCGGCAAGGATGTAATTACACACTTTTTAGGAGCTTGTATAGTGACTGCACTTGAGGTGCTATATTCAGCACTTCGTTTTTTAGAGTGTACTTGGTGGGTGAATTCCAAGGGAAAATAATGGCTGCGCCACTGGCCGTGTATTCGCTTGGATACATCAAATGGTAGACACAAAATACATTCAAAGTTGTTTCTATTCATTCTAAATCTTTCCTTAATTCGAAATTATTTCACATAGTGACAAAAGCTCAGAAACAATTATTAATATGGAAGACTGATGCCGCCTTACACCGAGTAAGCAGTTCAGTGGCGTAGGGGGGCGGGACAGGGGAGGGGCCGCCCCACTTGTTGGCAAAATAGTCTGTCGGTAAAATCACCAACTTGTTGGTATTTCTGAAGTTGTTTGTCTGCTAAACAGTGGTGTGTAAAAAAAATAATAAATAAAACAGTGAAAAGAAAATTAAATTGTACATAAAGTGTTGTTTTAAGCGGTGTTTTTGTTTTTGTTTTTGTCTTTTATTATGGGTGGGGGAAATAACCTCGACCCGGGAATGTATCTTGATTTTTATGCGTAAAACATAAATGCAAGCAATTATTATCTTTTATCAAGGATATATATACATTTCTTTGTTAACCTTTAATGCTCTATTAAATGATTAATGTGCATTTTTATGATACTACATTTATACAACACAATGAGCTTCACCATTCAAAATGTATTGTCGAAGAATATAATATAATGTGGATGGCAGTATGATTGTAGAGGGCATTATGTGGAGGGCACAAAATTAATCATTATAAACGTTCATGATAATATATGAACATGGAATGATAATAAAATATATGAAACGTGGGAGTCCACACCAACTCGAACGAATTATATTGGCTGTCTTAACGAACAGGGTTGGGGGACTGTACGGCTTTCGTGCCCCAGCCTGGCTACGGGCCTAAGGTAGACATAACGTACCCTGCAAACCGCTGTCAAGTCAAGTGTTAACTTTATTCTTCCATTGTGTTCATATTGGCCGAGTTTCCCAATTATGTACACCTCTGGTGTAGGTTTGAACACCTCAATTATGTACACCTCTGGTGTAGGTTTGAACACCTCAATTATGTACACCTCTGGTGTAGGTTTGAACACCTCAATTATGTACACCTCTGGTGTAGGTTTGAACACCTCAATTATGTACACCTCTGGTGTAGGTTTGAACACCTTAGTAAGTGCATAAGTACCCTCATGTTTGGGGATCGATATTAATTATTGAATGTTAATTTTTGAATATTAATTATTGAATGTAACACTCCCCTGGTCACATGTTGGACAGTTTGGGGATGGGATAAGGACAATAACGCCGAAGGGGTCGTTGGCACCCATATGTACTTCACAATGGTACCCAGGCAATCATAAAAGTACCCTGAATGAAAACGACACCTTGTGCGACAAAAACTGATAAGCTCATTATTTCGGACATAATTATGTTTAAAAAAATATCCTTTTTCATTCGACTGCACGAGCATATACGTTCACAAGTCAATCAGTTATAATAAAATAAATTATAATTTCGACAGTACACTTTACTTTATTAAATAATATTCCGTATTTTTGTTATAGTTTTATGTTATGATAATATTTTATATTCAATTCAATTCAATTCATCTTTTATTGTCCTTAAAATGGAAATTTGTATTGTCGAACCTGCTCATATATAAGATTAAAAATATTTAAATTTATTTACAAAAACAAATTATTACACAGTCGGGACTAATTGTTTTCAGACACTTTCGGTGATATTTCAGTGGGAAGGCCCAATAATTTTTTCAGTCGGCATTTACAGCCTCAGTCGGCAAATCAAAAGTACTAGAACAAGGGTTGGTCCATAATAAATTTTCAGTCGGCAAACCTAGAGCTATGGACTGAATGCCCCCCCCCCCCCCCACTTCTAAGTAGCAATCAACGCCCATGACTGAATGGCATTCCAGGCACTCTAGGAATTCATCATGGTGATCAGTTAAGTTTAGGCATAAGCCGCAAGCAAAAATCAAAAAGGTTTGTTAAAGTATTGTCAGTAACCTCTATTTAAAACTATAAGTATAATCGTATTGTAAAATCACTATTCGTTCAAAGCGTCTAGGACCGAAAAGACGAACTGCCGCCCGAAACCGCAGCTCGAAATTTCTGTGAATAAAATACATTGTATTACAAAGTAAAAACAACTGATAACAAACAACTCAGCAAATCTTCAGTTCTTAGAAACACGATACATTTTCAAACCCATTTGCCGACTGAAAATTTATTACGGGCCAACCCTTGTTCTAGTACCTTTGATTTGCCAACTGATGCTCTAAATACCGAGAAAAATTATTAGGATGTCACACCCCACACCCCTCCCCCCGCTCGCTACGGCACTGGGCGGTGGGAACGAGTAAACTCAATAGGCCTGAGCAATATTTGTTCTGCATTAAAGAATTTATATTATAAATATATAAATTTACCGACAAATTCGAGTGGCATGGTAGTCTAGTTGTTAGAAGGCTCACCTTCCATGTATGTAGTATCGGGATCGTATAATAATAATGTATGGGCTGTGGAGGACTTTTTTAAGGAATATAAATTCCAAAATTCATTTTTAGTATGCATGCTAGCTGCCGACCATAAAAATATGGTTTGGCTATTTAACATTTATTTTAGTCTTATATATTAATTAGTCGAAATTTAGTCACACACGGCTCTTCATACGAGACAAAAAACGCAACGGTGAACACTTCTAGTACGACGCGTGAACACTTCTAGTGCGACGCTCTAGTGCGACGTGTGAACACTTCTAGTGCGACGCTTAAACACTTCTAGTGCGACGCGTAAACATTTCTAGTGCGACGCGATAACACTTCTAGTGCGACGCGGTAACACTTCTAGTGCGACGCGTAAACACTTCTAGTGCGACGCGATAACACTTCTAGTGCGACGCGGTAACACTTCTAGTGCGACGCGTAAACACTTCTAGTGCGACGCGACAACACTTCTATTGCGACGCGGGAACACTTCCAATGCGACGCGACAACACTTCTAGTGCGACGCGGTAACACTTCTAGTGCGACGCGACAACACTTCTAGTGCGACGCGACAACACTTACTTCTAGTGCGACGCGTGAATTCTAATGCGACGCTTACACACTTCCAGTGCGATGCGTGAACACTCCTTGCATCGTGCATGTGTCCTTTTTAGAACACCATAGTTTCCTGACTTTGTTTCTAAATGTTTTGTACCGTTTGCGGCTATTATGTTTGTTGCGCAAGGCACATTTATACGGTCTATTTTTTGATTGAACTAGTTTGATTATTTTGGGAGTGATCCATGGAACTTTACGTTTACCTTAAATTTTTATCAAACACGTCAAACACTTGGACAATCAAGAAGCAGTACGGAACATAAAATGAGGAAAACTTTGAAGATGTGGAGATTGAAGGGTACAGTGATGATGAAGCAAGCGGTGACGAGGCGGAGGATGAAGAATATGCCCAGGATAAATCAGTTTGGCCCTTCAAGGTGCCCACTCTAGGGTTTCAGGCATACTGACATGATTGACTATATAGAAAAGGATCATATCACAACCCCGCCATTAATTTCAAACAAAAGAGATCACGAAATCATGGGTATGTAGACAGCTCCCCTCATCCCCTCCTTGTGCCACACACAATTGGTGGAACCATAGAGATCCTTTCTCTATGGTGGAACGTAGAGTGAAACTCGTATCAGAGGCCAGCCAGGCAGTTCATAAGACCAAAGAGACGGCTTCATCAGGCAAAGAATAACATCCAGATCACCAATAAAAACATTTTCTTCAAAGAAAGACTTCAGTTCCTACATATAGCCTACTATAACTTGTAGACTCAACAATGGCTAAAGTGCTCCTTATGTGTTTTATGCATACGTTTCTTTTACCATGTAAATTCAATATTGGGCTCACAAAATTATGCGTGGGACATCTCTGGAGCTTATTTGTATCTAACTACACAAGAAAAATATTCTCAAAACATTTAGTGTACAGGTAAAATGCAACAGAAAACACATTTCAAAAAGTGCACATTACCCATTTGCATCCCTGACAAGCCATATAGTAGTATGACACTAACCCCAAATGACCGAATTTAGACACAATCCAGAGACCTCTTTATAGTGTATTGGAATTAAATTAAAATTCTTGGAAATGCCTATTTGTGAGGTCTCTAGAGCCTGGAGAATCTATTTGAACAAAAACTAAATAAAATTGTATGTATTTCCATACATAAAATCAAACAGAAAACGCACATTTTTCACAACAAACGATGACTCAGCACTTTTTGGTGGAATGTTATAATCCATTTTTTGGTTGGGCAAAGTTTTTTGGATGAATTATTTTTTGGTGGAATGTCTTAGATATTGCCAGAACATCATTTAAGGGTATTCAGAACTTAAAATTCCAACTTTTCCAAAATTCACTGCACCCTACTGTAGAGGGTAATTTTCATTGGGATGAGAATAACTCACTGGAAACCTGGACTATCCATAATAAATTGAGAAGAAAATAAAAGGTTATACATCGATAAATATATTTTTTTGGTTTTAAAAACTGTATTTTTAATGATTTTTTGAATATTTTGTATTTAGCACTGTTTACTGTGGGAGTTTATTTAGTTGGGTGCACCCATAACCGTCAGTGACACCGACCAAATTGCCATCTTGCCATCTTGCAGGGGCGCCCTCAAGGCATACAGATTACAGTACGCACGTGCGTACCATTACAGTTTATAAAATATTATTTATTTATAATTATTTATACAACTTTATACTTAACAATATTTGCACATGAAATCCCTTAAAAACACAGACTTCCCATGGGTTTCACACCCTACATCCCAACAAACATCCCCACATTTGTCGCCGGCTATTCATCCATCAGAAGTTGTATATTTATATGTTTGCCTCATACTCATTATCAATTTTAATGATAAAATGTTAAATCATCGAGTAAAGAGGATCATTTCTCGCTAGCATACCACGTGACCCAACACATGCATCATGTACAGTACGTACATGTGACTGTTGTGTTGCTGGGTTGCGGGTACCGTGGTGGAAACATTTTGACCGCGGATCAGTGAAATTATGTTTGTATGGATTTTATGATTTTTTTTTATAGATATATCTACATATCGGGACAAATATTTATGCAAAAGTACAAGTCTCTAAATCATTTTGTTCGGGAGTTATAGGGCTTTTTAATTTTTCCATTGTTTTAGCCCATGATAACGGAATCGGTCACGCTTCAATGTTTTTTATGACTTAAGATACATCATCATATCAAGACTAATGTTTTTGCTCCATAGTGCGTTTGGGAGTTATTGGGCTTTGAATCTTGCCATTGTTTTCGCCCATTAAACCGGAATCAATGGATTTTATTTCAATTTAAGGTGCATTTACATATCATAATTAATGTTTTTACCAAGTTACAAGTCTGAACATCATTTCATTATAGGACGTTTAAATTTCATTGTTTTAGGCCATAATAGCGGAACTAATTATGTTTGTATGGATTTACATATCAGGACAAATGTTTGTGCAAAATTACAATTCTCTGCGTCATTCCGTTTGGATGTTATTGTGGTTTTTACATTTCCATTGTTTTATTCCATTAAATGCCGACTTATGACTAGAAACTGGATACCTTGTTGCTGGCTTAATAATATGAGGGCCCATTGATATTTTAACAATGCACTAAAAAATAGGCCTATGAAGGGAAACTACCGTGACATTGCACAATCTTACCAATACCAGGAAGTTAATATATATTAATAGTATATAACATTATGGTTCTAGTCGAAAAAAATAGAACAGGAAAGACGAAACCACAGGTGTAACAACGAAGAGAGTGATACTGCAGGAACAATCATGGAAACTTGGCCAACTTTACTCGGGTTTAAAGCTTGTATTTTTCTGGGGACGGTGTGCTGTGTTCTCGCTGTTTCTGATGGGGCCATCTCATTTGAAAATTGTGGTAAGACTTAATCCTCGTATCTTCCTTTATACCGGGAAATATCAATTTAACAAAAATTGTTTTTCTTTTCACTTAGGACCACCTTTTGAGTTGTTGATTGAACCAAATCCACCCCGACTTCGTCAATCGGTCAACGTGACAGTTGTAGGCAAGGCTGGTAAGTTAAATATATTTGTAGGAGAGAGGCAGCTTCCCTTGATACCGAGCTAATGAAATAACGCATAACCGGCAGTGGCGTAACTAGGGTCTAAATTTCAGGGGGGCACTAGGGGTGCACCACTTTTTCTAGGGGGCATGTCAATACTTGAATCCTGCAGTCTCAAATAGTACTACATTACTGTACGGTACGGAGGTTGCATATGACAAAATAATAATCAAATTATCATTTAACAGTTTAAAAATTCATTGTCATCAACGGTAAAACTGGCAAGTTCATACTTGATTTTGTGGGTAAAATAATAAGTCCTTCCGATTTTTGCGTTTTCACGAAGTGCCAAATTGTTTTATTAATGAATTACGCATTAATTAAAAGCAATTTTGTACTGTTAATGATTTCAATTGTACAAATACTAATTGTAAGCTGTTTTTACAGTTCGGCCAACGGAATGAGGTAGAAAATGTGATTTTACAAAGTGCCTTCCTTCAAACGTAATTTTCTGCCTATAGACATATGTAGTGTTCTGACACTTTTTGGCTCTTCATGATGTTGCTGACGATGTCTTTGGTATGCAAAGATTAAAACATGTCCATATACTGAAAATTCTCTCGAAATTACCACTAGAAGCTTTTCTGGTCATAAGTGCGGTGACGAGTTTGCTATGAAACGATGTCCAATTGCTGCCAAAATTGCTGGATCGATTGGAATTCTGCTGCGTTGTGTTTTAAAAGACTTTTTTTTACGTAGGGGCATGAACGTTTACCCGATTTGTGCGGCCTCTCTTAGCCACCGTACTAAACAAAAAATACACCAACAACAGGAACCTATAGTTCCAGTCGGAAAAAATAGAACAGGAAAGACGAAACCACAAGTAGAACATCGCGTGTGAACGTACGTTTGCCCAATTTGTGCCGAACATACGTTTTTAGCCATCATACTTTGTGTATGGAGAATTTCGTCTGGTTCCATCAAGAAAATTTAAAAAAAAAGAAAAAAAAAGTGCGTCACCTCACCGTTTTGAAGCCGACCTATGACCAGAAACAGGAGACTTTTTTGGCCTAAAGTGATTACTGAGCAGTTTTGCTCAGAAATCCGTTAGCAGACCGGGGGTGGGGGGGGGGGGGGGCGGGGGGACATGTAAATTCACCATACTTTTTTACCCGCCTTTTTTGCCGCGTGTCCTCCTTTTTCAAGACCCTGGATGCGCCCCAAAACGACGAGGCTGGTTGTGATGAGTCAGTGAGATTTCGCTGTATTATACTAATTCATGCATGGTTGGTTTTGAATTTAAGCGTTTAATGCAAATGCCTACACGCCTGGTAAAATGATTATAGATGAGGGTTCATTCCGAAAAGATTTTAGTTTCCAGCATGTGACCTCTAAAAAAAGGGGGTTTCCGTGAAGTGGTTTTAGTCACTCGTAGGGATCCGATTCAAGGGAACATAAATTCCCATACACTGTTTTCATAAACCGATTTTCATCGGGTTAATGATAATTATTTCAGCCATTTCTCATTTAAAATGTGACTTTATTTCAGGTCAAAAAGTCTCCAGTTTTTATTTTTATTTATTTATTTATTTTGTTCCTATGAAACGATGCCAAAATTGCTGAATCGATTAGAATTCTGACGCGCTGTGCTTTAAACGACTTTTTTTCACATAGGGGTATGAACGTTTGCCCGATATACCATAATTGCTTCTCTCCACCCAGGGGTAAATGGGTACCTGTGAGAGCAGAGTTGGTTGTTGTGTTTGATTAGCCCTATATGCGCTGTAATGGCAGCAATTGAGCTGTATACTCCCCAGGGAGCTGAGATGGTTTCAGGAATGATTTATGAGCCTGATGAGCAGGGGTAATAATATAATGCGCCTTGAGCACCAGTTTGGTGGATACGTGCGCTATATAAGTCCACACATTATTATTATTATTATTATTATTATTATTATTATTATTATTATTATTATTATTATTATTATTATTATTATTATTATTATTATTATTATTATTATTATTATTATTATTATTATTATTATTATTATTATTATTATTATTATTATTATTATTATTATTATTATTATTATTATTATTATTATTATTATTATTATTATTATTATTATTATTATTATTATTATTATTATTATTATTATTATTATTATTATTATTATTATTATTATTATTATTATTATTATTATTATTATTATTATTATTATTATTATTATTATTATTTCGCATTAGCACAGCATGAAAAGAAAGATCTTGTTTTCCTTTCTGCCGGTTACACCTCGAGTCAAGCTACGTCCCGTAGCATTAGATCTCGAGTGTCTTTCGCAGAATCCTTGCTGTCCCTAAGAGTGCCGCCTTCTGTAGTAATTCTACTCTAACAGATGTTCCTATCTCCTTGAGATGTTTCTCCAACGCCTTCGGGATTGTACCCAGTGCTCCCACTACCACAGGAATAACCTTGAACTTGACTTGCCACAGCTTGCGGAGTTCTCTCGCTAAATCCTGATATTTCTGTACCTTCTCCTTCTCCTTCGAAGCTACTCTACTATCACCCGGCACAGCTATATCAATAAGATGACACATCTTTGCATGCTTATCCAAGACAACAACATCCGGCCGTCTATGTTCTATAACATGATCTGTCTGGATGTTGAAGTCCCAGAGAATCTTGACATGATCCGTTTCTTCAACCTTTTCCGGCACATGGTCGTACCACTTCGATTGCACCTTGACACCGTACTTCTTACACAGATCCCAATGGATCACCTTGGCCAACTTGTCGTGTCTGCCTTTGTACTCTGTCTGAGCATGCACTCTGCATTCGCTGACAATGTGAAATACAGTCTCCTCCGCCGCATTGCACATTCTGCACATAGCAGAGACATCTGACTTCTCGATCCTTGCCTTCATCACATTCGTCGGCAGAGACTGGTCTTGCGCTGCAGTAATCAGACCCTCGGTATCTTTCTTTAGTTCTCCTCTCCTCAACCATTCCCAAGTCTTGCTACTTGCCACTTCTTCAGTACATCTCAGGAATCGGCCGTGAAGTGGTTTTTCCTGCCAATCTCGTGTTCTTTGTTCTCTTCTTTGATTCTTATACTCCTTTGGACCCAATTCGTCTGCCTTCATGTATTTCTGCGCAACCTTCAACAACTTTTCCCGAGTACTTCTTACATGACACTGCAAGCTCCTTCTCTCGATGTTAACGCTGTCTGATACACTAAGTAACCCTCTTCCGCCCTCTGACCTCGGTAGATAGAGTCTGCTGACATTCGACCGTGGATGTAACATACCGTATATCGTCATCACTTTCCTCGTTTTCCTGTCAGCAACATCTAGATCTGCCTTAGTCCACTCGACAATTCCCGCACTGTATCTCATTAGTTACACAGCCCAAGTGTTGATCGCCTTTATCATATTCCCTCCATTCAGCTTGGACTTCAAACACTTCTTCACTCGTCTTATATACTCTTTCGATTCCTCGTGCAGTACATGATCTGCTTCAAGCACTCCAAGATACTTATAACTTTCTTCTTCACCCAACGCCCTCAATTGTGTGCCATCTGGTAAAGCAATTCCATCCGAATGTACCCTTTTACCCCTCTTCATGGTCATCGCAGCACATTTCTCCAGACCAAACTTCATGCCGATGTCATCGCTGAAGATCCGTACAGTCTGCACCAAGGAATCAATCTCTTTCTCATTCTTCGCAAACAACTTCAGGTCGTCCATGAAGAGAAGATGATTAATCCTGCATCCATCCTTCGTCATCTCATATCCTGCACTAACCTTCCGCAAAATCATCGTCAACGGGAACAGCGCCAAAACAAACAACAGTGGAGACAGAGAATCGCCCTGGAAAATACCTCGTCTGATGTTTACCTTACCAAGACATTCATCACTGGCCATCAGATTTGTTCTCCATGTCTTCATGCTCTCACCCAGGAGACATTTCACCGCATCAGCTGCCCCTATCATATCCAAACATTCCATAATCCACGAGTGTGATACCATGTCGTATGCCTTCTTGTAATCTATCCATGCCATGGCCAGATTAGTTTTCCTGTTCCTACAGTCCTTTAGCACCGTCTTATCAATGATTAGTTGGTATTTCGTTCCTCTTGACCGCTTCTTGCAACCTTTCTGCTCATCTGGAAATAACTGCTGATCTTCTATGTGGCTATACAGATCTTCTGCAATGATACCGGTCAGAAGTTTATACATCATGGGTAGACATGTAATAGGTCGATAGTTACTTGCAACGTTACCCTTCTTAATGTCCTTCATGATGAGAACCGTTCTTGCTTCAGTCATCCACGTCGGAACGTTGCCACGCACTAAGCATTGTTGCAGCTGCTGGGCTATTCTTTCGTGAAGACTACTGAAGTTCTTTAGCCAGTATCCGTGCACTTGGTCTGGTCCCGGGGCTTTCCAATTCGGCACTTTCCTCAACTGTTTCTTCACCTTGCTCACATCAATCTGAAATCCCTCTTGTTGGTGTACATTCTTTAACTCGTCTTTCACGTCGGCTAACCATTCTGCTTGTCTGTTATGATCACCAGGCTGATCCCAAAGGCCATCCCAAAAATTCCTTGCCTCTGCTGGCTCTGGGCCCACTTGTGAGTTGTCACATTTCCCGTCCATTTCTTTGAATAATTGACGTTGATTTGTACTGAATAGGCGATTTTGATGAAACTGCCTGACTCTGTCATCGTACCTCTTTACTTTCGCAGCCTTCGCCTTAACCCTTTGCTTTATTTCTTCCTTAACTACACTCATACCCTTTCCTTTTACTTGATACTTCTTCATTAATCTGTTTCTCATATCTGAATCTTTCATTGCACCTCTATCCATTTGCTCTATTCTACTGAGATCTTTGCGTAACTCGTTAATTTGGCCCTCAAGTCTGCGTTTCCACCAAGGTTTATTATCTTTATGTTGTGATTGTGAATGTGAAGATTTTACCCCTGATCTCTCCGCTACTACAACTGCACCTGCAAAGACAAGATCGTTAATTTCAGAAAGATTAGTAGTACTTACCGTCCCAAGGATTCTACTTACCATAGCTGACACATTTGTCAGCTTTTTCCTTGGGACCTGGCGCAATGCAGGAATACTCCACTTACCTGTCCCTTTTACCGATACCATTACCTCTTCAATCCTCTTCCTAATCTCTAGCTCTTCCTCCGTCAAGTCTTCTGTTCCCTCTTCTATTCCTCCACTGACCTCATCCGCACTCTGGGAACTTGCCAGCTCAGCAGCGACCACGTTGTCCAGTTCCTCCTCCTGTACGTCTTCATCCCCAGCCTCTGTCCGTGATATTATTCTACTCATCTCTTCCACCTCAACTTTCGTTAGCCACTGATTATGTTTGATTTGTTTTACCTGGTCGGCAAGCCGCTGTTCGCTTATTTCAAACATGCTTTTATCCTGCCATATGTTAATCATTCTCCTTCTGTACCCTCTGTTCTCTGGCTTGCTCCTTATAAAACATTCCATTGCAATTCTGTTATCGTCCTTACTCCACTTTCTCCTGTTTACAGCACGAATTCTGTTATTGTTCTGAGCAGTGTGTGTACGATCTGGCGGTACCTGCTCAAGCATACCGACCAGAACGGGCGATGGACTTCCTCTTTGAGAGTTTGTCGCTGATTCACCGTTGAGTTGATGCTGCATAGCATTCATTATTATCATCACAAAATTGTGAGAAAAGTTGTCTTGTTTTAGGGGAAATTACATGCAAAAGCGATGTGTATTTCACCCTGCAGTAGTTCACTCAGCGTTAGTTGCTATCAAGATGTTCTAAAGGACGCAGATGGAACGCGTGTCTCACTGCTAACTATATACACTGAGTAAATATTATTATTATTATTATTATTATTATTATTATTATTATTATTATTATTATTATTATTATTATTATTATTATTATTATTATTATTATTATTAT
>CM055821.1:12300089-12330328 GCA_029582265.1 Zoroaster sp. YZ-2022 | reverse complement strand
CCATAAATAACATTCAAAAACCAACGATCTCATTCTGGCCAATACCATGAAGGTTGGCATCACGAATTTCATTTAATGCGTCGGCAAAACAACGATGCCCTCGAACACATTATTACGAAGATATACTAAAGAAAAATACAAAACTAAAATTGTGGAAAATACCGATACTTTTGAGGAAAGATTGTAACGTTATAGTTTCTAAATCGTGAACAGCCACGTAAACAACGAAAGAAGTGAAGCATGCGCTGCAAGCTAAATTGGCATTAGTGCGCATGCGCGGTAGCCAGTATGGGCCTGTATTGTCCAATAACGGCCCATGACTGTACACACGATGTTACGAGATCGCGACACCCGTAGCAACAAGGCGTAGTTTGTTTATCCAATTTCTTTTTCTTCGTAGTTCATTTGCATCTGACCTATGGCTCTAAAGCATAACCAAATTTAGAAATAGTGGATGTCCAAGCTATCAGACGATAGCAAAACTTTTGCAAGGTGGGTATAGAAGAATTCATCATGGCCTTTTGTCCCGCATGTAATCAACGTAATTCAGTCTAAAACAAAACAAGACAACAATGCACACACAAAAATGATGGATTTTTTCACTTTATTCATGGCAATAAACTTATTTCTGTTAATGAAATTCTGAAAAAATAGGAAATCAAAGATGCACAATATGAAGACAACAACAAAAAATCAAATCTGGTACAATTCAATTTTTCACCTTCTCAAGCATGGAATGGCCTTTATTGTGCATTAACCCTAACTCCCTAGACAACAAAAAGGAAGTTGGAGGATTTTGAAGGATTTTTATTGTTCAGTGTAACAATGCTTATAGGAGTTAGGGTTAATGCACTTAGCGCGACTTATATCACCTTTTCTCAGAGCAGGTACATTATAGATGAGGGCCCATTGATACTTTTAACAATGCAATATGCAGCGGCCTATGAAGGAAACTACCGGTGATATTTTCACAATCTTACCAATACCAGGAAGTTAATAAAAAAAATTCAACAGTATATAATATTATGTTTCAGTCGGAACCACAGGGTGGAACAACTAAGAGCGACACTGCAGCAACAATCATGGAAACTTGGCACAACTTTACTTGTATTTTACTGTATTTTTACTGGGGACGTGGTGTGCGTGTGTCTCGCTGTCTCCTCGATATGGCCAATCTCATACATGAAAATTGTGAGTACAGATCTTAATCCTCGTATATTTCTTCTTTATACCAGGAAAATATCAATTTAACAAAAAAAATCTAATTAGGGGTAGTTTTGTTTTTCTTTTCTTATTTCTTTTGCTTGTTCTTTTCACTTAGGGCCACCTATTGAGGTATCGGTTGAACCAAATCCACCCAGAGATTCCGGGTCAATCGCCTCAACCTGACAATTGTAGGCAAGGCTGGTAGTTAAATATATTTGTAGGAGAGAGGCAGCTTCCCTTGATACCGAGCTTAATGAAATAATGCAAAACAATTGCAGTGAGTTGGTTATTTTCCTTGCAAAAATCTAGCTCAGACCGGAGTGGGGAGGGGACCTGCAGTGGCGTAACTAGGGTCCTAAATTTCCAGGGGGGCACTAGGGTGCACCACTTTTTCTCGGGGGGAATGTCAATACTTGAATCCTGCAGTCTCAAATAGGGACCTATTTTTTTCAAAATTCTGAATGGGGTGGGGGGCACATGCGGGCGGAACGGACCTCGATTTGGGGCACGTCTTCCACCGCTCTGTTTTTGCTTGTTACCAGGTCGTCTGATATCTTGGAGCAGTGCCGGCTGGGAGGTATACCCTTGTTGTTGTTTGTTTACCTCAGACAGCCAGTTATGATCCGGCAGGTGGTAATGAGGGCTGGGTCTAGATCTCTTTGCGTGGATAGATCTTTTCCCATGCAGGGCATGCGTATTCTGCAGCAGAAACTTAAAGGCAAGAGCAGAGGTCCTTAATGTCCCTGGGCTAGTACCCTACTTGGTGCTGAAAGTTTGCAAAGGTGGATGTTGTTGCGAGTGTTGGCTTTTTGCTCTGGTCTTGTCTATGTGAACAACTTCAAGCAATAGTTCATCGCAACAGATTTCCTAAGATTTTTTAACAGATGAAATAGTACTACATTACTGTACGGCACGGAGGTCGTATATGACAAAAATAATAATCAACTGGGTTATTATCATTTAAAGGTCCTATGAAATAGGTTTTTTTTTTTTCATTGTATACAATAAAGTATGCCCTACTGGAACGGTATATATTTGTCATTTGTAAAATTTTCTCCCTCACGTTTATGTACAATACAAATATTAATTTTTAAATTTAGGGGTGCTTTTTCGACACGCCCATACCCTCTATTAACATAAAATTCGTGACGTACACTGGAGGCAGCGTTCCGATCCGGCGATCCACAGTGCACTTGCCCGCAAAGTATGTCGTAGCGCACTTTCACTGCATGCAGAGTGTTGCAAGAGAAAAAGGTTTCCTGAAGTTTTCTGTCAAGGTTTGAAGCTTATGTTATTTTTGATAATGCCATCAGAGGGTGTGTGTCGCGCTGCAGGGGGCTGCAGCAACACCACCAAAGACGGTGTTAGTCTACACTGCCGATTTCCATCTGATCCAAAATACAGACGTATTTGGACGACTAAAGTGAAGCTGACCAGAGCGAAGTGGTCGGGACCGACGGAACACTTCCACATTTATTATGTAGTGCACACCTTCGGAGCAGACATGCTTTTGAACGGGGCCTTCACAGCCACTGGCTTATGAGGCCCATGCTGCTGCCAAATGCCGAATTCCAACGATATTCCCGCCAGTAAGAAGGCTGTGAAGGCTCCAAACGAAGAAGAGAGGTGTTTTAAAGCGAGAAAGACTCAGGGTAAGTGTCCATTTAGTAATACTCCCACCGTATAACCCAGTCCACTTCCGTGCAAAACGATATGTTCACACCATGCTCACTGTTTCCAGTGTTCACTTAAGCACGAAAACATGCCGTGATTTTCCTGCATTAATAAAAACATCGTGTCTGAAAACATGTGCCGTATTGATTTTCTGCATTAATAAAAACACCGTGTCTGATTTTATATCCTGGCAAGACAAACATAAACACATTAAACCTTTCTCATTATGCCTGCGCTTGTTTTGAATTCTTTTTTAAATGATCAGAACTTCTTTTGACTCAACTGTTTCTGTTATTTCATAAAATAACACCGTAATGTTAGCATTACCTTGGTGTGTGTTCCGACCGCATGGTGGTGGGCTTGCGCTGCGTTTCACGGATAACTCTCCTCTCTTTCGGACATGTTTTCGTGTGTACTGCTAGCTTTTCGTAGAGTAATTCTCCTCGTGCTTCTGGGCCTGAAATGTGCGTCTGTGTGTGCGTGACAACGCTAAGCGTGCATTGTACCGTGACGGGGACAACTCGACCTTCTATAATTACTAGACTTATCCGATCAAAGTCTGGCACCAAACAATACCGCCTAGTGTAAAATTCTCTGCCTTTGTGGACGTCACGAACGTTTCGTTAAAACTTCGAAAATTCGGGGGGTAAATTTTTGATTATTAGATAAACAATTAATAATCCACTCGACACAAAAAAAATATTTAAAATTGTTTTAATTCATACCACAATCAATATTATAACAGCGCCAAAAACTAAAGTTTGGTAAATACTACACTCTTTACAGGACCTTTAACAGTTTAAAAATTCATTGCCATCAACGGTAAAACTGGCAAGTTCATACTTGATTTTGTGGGTAAAATAATAAGGCCTTCCGATTTTTGCGTTTAAGCCACGAAGTACAAAATAGTTTTATTAATGAGATTACGCATTAATTAAAGCAACTTTTGGTACTGTGCCAATGATATCAATTGTACAAATACTAATTGTAAGCTTTTGTTACATACCAAAAAAATCATTCAGTTGAGGTAGAAAATGTGATTTTAAAAAGTGCCTCCTTTCCTTCAAACGTGATTTTCTGCATTATAGACATTTTTCAGTTGTTGTGTGACACTTTTTTGGCTCTTCGTGATGTTGCTGACGATGTCTTTTGGTATGCAAAGATTAAAAACATGTCCATATACCGAAAATTCTCTCAAAATCACCACTAAGAAGATTTTCTGGTCACATGTCCGTGCGGTAACGAAAGTTTTTTTAAATTAATTTATATTTTGTTTGTTTTTGCTAAGAAACGAGATGTCCAATTGCTGCCAAAATTGTTGGATCGATTGGAATCTCTGCTGCGTTGTGTATTAAAAGACTTTTTTTTACGTAGGGGCATGAACGATTACCCGATTTAAGTGGGGCCTCTCTTAGCACCAATTACATAAAACAAAAATACACCAACAACAGGGAAGTTATAGGCCCATATAGATCCAGTCGGAAAAAAATAGAACAGGAAAAGACGAAACCACAAGTAAAACATCGGGTGTGAAACGTACGTTTCTGCCCGATTTGTGTGTGCCGAACCGTACGTTCTTTTAGCCATCATAATTTGTGTATGGAGAATTTTCGTCTGGTTCCATCCAATAACCGCGTAGACATCTTTAAAAAAGAAAAGAAAAAAAAAAAAAAGCGACGTGTCACCTCACCAATTGCGTTTTGGAAGCCGGACCCATGACCAGAAAAACATGAGACTTTTTTGGTCTAAAGTGATTATTGAGCAGTTTGCTCAGGAATCCGTTAACAGACCGGAGTGGGGGAGACATGTAACCACTCATACTTATTTACCCGCCTTTTTGCCGCGTGTCCTCCTTTTTCAAGACCCTGGATCCGCCCCCAAAACGACGACGAGGCTGGTTGTGATGAGTCAGTGAGAGTTTCCTTTGTATTATACTAATTCATGCATGGTTGGTTTTGGAATTGAAGCGTTTAATGCAAATGCCTACACGCCTGGTAAAATGATTATAGCTGGAGGGTTCATTCCGAAAAGATTTCCAGTTTCCAGTGTGTGTCCTCCTAAAAAGGGGTTTCCGTGGAAGTGGTTTTAGAATCACTGTGGGATCCGATTCAAGGGAACATAAATTCCCATGCACTGTTTTCATAAACCGATTTTCATCGTGGTTAATGATAATTATTTCAGCCATTTCATTTAAAATGTGACTTTTATTTCAGGTCAAAAGTCTCCGGTTTTTATTTTTATTTATTTATTTATTTTGTTCTCTATGGAAACGATGCCAAAATTGCTGAATCGATTAGGGAATTCTACCGCGCTGTGCTTTAAAAAACGACTTTTTTCACATAGGGGTATGAACGTCGTTGCCCGATATACCATAATTGCTTCTTCCACTCGTACAGGGGTAAATGGGTACCTGTGGAGGTAAGCAGAGTTGGTTGTTGTGTTTGCTTAGCCCCATATGCGCTGTAATGGCAGCAATTGAGCTGGAGATGGTTTCAGGAATGATTTATGAGCCTGATGAGCAGGTGTAATAATATAATAAACACGCCTTGAGCACCAGTTTGGTGGATACGTGCGCTATATAAGTCCACACATTATTATTATTATTATTATGTATGTATGTATGTATGTATGTATGTATGTATTATTATTATTATTATTATTATTATTATTATTATTATTATTATTATTATTATTATTATTATTATTATTATTATTATTATTATTATTACGTTATTATTATTATTATTATTATTATTATTATTATTATTATTATTATTATTATTATTATTATTATTATTAAATTATTATTATTGTTATTATTATTATTATTATTTGTGAGACCACTCTTAGCCACCATACTTTATATAGGTTTAGGAAAATGGAAATTTGGTCCTCGCGTATAATGTATCACGTATTTTCCTGTTGGCAAAAAAAAAAAAAAACATGGCTGAAAAAGCGCATCACCGTACCGATTTTGAAACCAACCTATCGATCGGAATGCAGACTTTTAAGGCGGAAGAATGTATGAGGAGATGGAAACGGCAAGTTGTGGAATGGCCGTTTGTTTATATTATTATTGAACGGATCGAATGGTGCTGCGCATGTAAATAATATGTATGGACATAGCGCTCATCTTTTAACTGGAAAGTTTAAGATGATCAAATTACAAGGATATATAATATATATATGATTGAGTTATAAAACAAATGATGAAGAATTAGGTTTCGTTCAATTGCAGAAATTAATATTATAAATTATCACCCGAAACATCTCGGTGATTGTATGGGATACAATAAAAAAACGATAAGGATCTATGATTGATTCGAGGTTATATAAAACAAATATTGGGTGCCTTTGTTTCGAACATCTGGACTGTTCCATCTTCAGCGAAGCCGAGTGTAAATGGGAACAGTCCAGATATTACCATCGATATAATCGTTGATTGGCCTCTAAGACACCCAGCAATTATGTATAATATTTTTACATTTTGTATATGCATTACATAAACGCGATTGCTGGAGTCGTAGAAATATTTATCAGTGTGTGGCCTTTTCCACATAAAGATGTGCTGATGACAGCAAGATCCTCAACCATAAAGGACGAGTTACATCATCAAGGAGGTAAAGTGAAACCAAATGAGTTTGGTACCATTATTAATACAAAACACTATACATCTACCAATCTCTCGGGATTGAACGAAACATTTATTTCATATCTCTATAAATATATTAAAGTAGCGTGAATGAGTATAGGCCTATATCCCTTTTCAACTTCAAAAACGTGCCACCTGGTGCTCAATGTGGAATGTATGTTCTTTACCAAAGGGACGCTATGTCATGGAAATTCCCCACTACTCTTTTGTTCCCCAAGGCCCTCTCCGGCACAACGCCTGAAACCTGTAACTACAAATGTAAATAATAGCGCCCTCGCACTTGACGTTGGCATGATTAATCAATCGCAGGACAATGCGTCAGTATGAATGGTTTTAGCGTCTCTATATAAAGCTGTAGCTTTTTTCCGTGACCGCCGACGCGCCATAGCTGTTTTACAGCTGACAGTCGACCGCTAGCCATGGATGACGCTGAAATTATTGACGAAATATTCGCGGATAGTGGTTCAGAAATATCCGATGACCAGTCCTCCTCATCCACATCAGAAGAAAGTGAAGAAGAGTTTGTCACACACCCACCAAGGTCATCAAATAAGCAGAACCGGTAGGCCTTAACTAGGAACGTAGGCCTAGCTGAAAACTTTCAATAGGCCCTAACTGTTCCAATTGGCTAACGTTACTGATTAGAAAGAGCCAAACATGTTTTGCATACTTTGAATGTAGGCCCTAGGCCTACTTTTTATGTTTTTTCTAAAGGGGTGTTTGGGAATTGAAAGTCGGATCCTCCAGACCTAGTCAGACTTTCCTGGATCCTCAGAAGAAAATGTTTTTCTTTCAAAGAATGATGGATGGAATGGCATATCAAAGAATATTAACTGTTCAAATTTCTAAGAATTACCTTACGTTTGAATGTAGGCCTAATTAACTTAATTTGCCAAATATTGCAGGTGAAATGGGCTTTTTTATGTGGGATGGATCTAGTAAGGTCCGATTTACGTTGACATTAGATCCGGGGAATCTGGGTTTTACCAATTGCCTTTCTAACGAAATTCATAATAGCATATTTGAATTAATCTGATTTTTACTATGCAAGAAAAAGACATGAATAAAATCACAAAGTTTGTCCCAAAAGTGTGCAGTATAAAATGCAGAGTCGGCCTAAACTCTTGAACTTGCACCATATCAAAGTGAATGAATGATGAGGATGTCACTTGCTCTACCGTAGAGCAATTGGCATCCTCTAGCAAGTTGCATCATCTTTTTTGATCATCAAAAGAGCATTTTAACATTTCAGTGCCATCTAAGGTTTCGAGTCAACTCTGTCCCAGGTCAACTCGGTCCAACTCGGTTAGTGTTCGTGCCAAAAACGTTACAGCACCCTCTTCGACCAAGAATAACAGCCTATATTTACTTTAATTGGCTTGCGTTGTACCATCTGGACAGAGTTTGCAGCTGGACAGAGTTGACACCCCATCTAACCATATCGAGTGTATGATTAGATAACACAGGAAGGTCATAAAATTGCAACACCTGGTGTGCTGTCATTTTCAAGAAAAGTGGGACTATGCATAAATTTCCGATGATGGTTTTGCTGAGCATTGCCAAAAAGCAATAACCGCCAGCTCATTACACCCAAATCAAAAAGTGTGCTCAGTAGTATATTCGTACTGGTATGGGGACAAAAAACGAAAAGAATCAACGTGTAAAGACGTCCAATTATTGTTTAAATGAGGTTTATGTATGACATCATTGGTGACGTCATAGAAAATAGTGACATATAAAAAATGAAAAAACCATTAGATTATCCCTGAGTATATAATAAAGATGGCGACAAAATATGAAATAAAGAATAGAGTAATTCATGCCTTGCGAGTGGCTTTTATGATGATTTAGTTTTACCAACAAAAACCACCGCAAGGCACAGTTACTCTATTCTTTATTATATTTTGTCGCCATCTTTATTATACTCAGAGATAATCTTATTTAGTTTTTCATTTTTATATGTCCAATTTTTTAATTTTCTATGATGTCACAAATTCTGTTGTGATGTCATACCTATTTAAATAATTGGGGGCTTTTACACGTTCCCGATTCTTTTCTCAGTTTTTATACATTTGTCCCCCATACGGCATTTAACATACTACTCCTCCTATTGTGTCGGCCATATCTGAAAAAGGCTAATGTTGTATTATGGTATCATCAAGAAATGTGCCTTAATTCCATATAGCACCATCATACATAAGTTTTTTAATACTCATACTTCAGGTCTGGATGGTTAAAGCAAACTCCTCCTATACGAAGCGACCCCTATGAACTTTACCGAAGAGACTGGATGTACTGAAGATTTAACCTCTCGCCTGGGCAGATCTTTCAACTGTTCTTCTGTCAGGCAGTCTGGAAGTTGATGGTGACAGAGACCGCTATGCTGACCAACGCTGGTGCAGATGCAGCCAATCATCAGCATGCCTGACCCAAACGGATATCCCTGAGATGATGGCATTTGTGGCCTTGCTTCTGTGTATGGGCATCAACAAAAGGCCACGCCACGCCATGCACTGGTCCAGGTCTGAAGTTCTGCGAAGTCCGTGTACTCATCAACTTCTCGCAACCGATTTGACGCACCCTGAGATTTTTTCACGTTGCCAACAACAGAGCTGAAATGGATGATGCTCTCCCCCGCGACAAACGCGTTCTAAAGTTCGCCCGCTGCTTCACATTGTACCGCCATTGTTTCGTCGCATATATAAACTGGACGAAACCTCTCGCCAGATGAGACTATGATAAAGTTTAAAGGTCAGCATCGGTTTTAAACAGTACATGCCACGCAAGTCTGCTAAGTTTGGGATTGAAATGTTTTTTCATTGAACGAGTCTGAAACCGGGTACATGTGCGTGGAAGGTTCACTGGTTCAGAGCCCACATCGTACCAATTGCAGACATCCTCAATTGCTTATGCAGCAGCAAACCATCCATCTAACCTTTTCAGCATCTGGCAAAACAGTCATGGAACTACTGCAAGGACTCAAACATAAGGGACATTTTGTTTTCATGGACAATTGGTACACCAGCCCGGCTCTCGTCCAAGTTGTCACAGCTAGGTTTGGAGCTCGTGGAACAGTACGATACACCACCCGCGGTGATTCCGGAGAGTGCAAACCCAAAGAAGTTCCGCATGAAAAAGGCGATGACCCGCACTTTTAACACAAAAGCAGGGCAACTATGTGTTTGGCAGGATGCAAAGCGTGTAACTCTTCTGACGTTAATTATGGTGACTGCATGGACACTAAAGAAATTGCAGGCAAATACAGTTCCACTGGACTTTCAAAATCAAAAACCTGTTCTCGTCAGTGATTATAATAAATACATGGGTGGAAGTGATCTAGCATCGCAACTGTGTCAGTATACACACCACCATAGATCGCTGAAATGTGGAAAGAATTGTGGCCATTCTTGACATCTGTTTGGTGAACGCTACTGTCGTCTACAACCGAATTCCTACAAACCAGCACTTGACGAGCTTGGATTTGCGTGAAGGTGGTCAATGAACTTCTTTTCCACCTGGAAGCACAACCGAGCAAAGCACACCAATGAGCCATCGTGTCTTTCGAGTAGACATTATCCTGGGAGAAGTGAGCCCAATAAAAGGCGCAACTGTGTCGTTTGCAGCACACACAAGCCGGAAACAAACTCGTATGATTTGTAAACAGTGTCAAAAGCCAATGTGTGTTCTGCCATGCTTTGAGAAGTTTCAGTGTGTGATAAACATTTACCCAATGTAGTTTGGATTGTGTTCAGGTGTCCCCCCATTTCAATGTTGCTCACCAGCAAAAATGTAAATGTCATTTGCATCACTAAAGCCAAGGGGAACAAACTGTATGATTTGTAAACAGTGTCAAAAGCCAAGTGTGCTGCCATGCTTTGAAGTTTTATGTGATAACATTTACCCAATGTAGTTTGGATTGTGTTCAGGTGTCCCCCATTTCAATGTTGCTCACCCAGCAAAAAATGCAACTGTGTCATTTGCATCACTAAAGCCAAGCGGTAACAAACTCGTATGATTTGTAAACAGTGTTAAAAGCCAATGTGTGTGCTGCCATACTTTGAGAAGTTTCACAGTGTGTGATAAACATTTACCCAATGTAGTTTGGATTGTGTTCTAGGTGTCCCCCCCCCCCCCATTTCAATGGTGCTCACCCAGCAAATCATGCAACTGTGTCATTTGCATACCTTAGCCAAGCGGTAACAAACTCGTATGATTTGTAAACAGTGTTAAAAGCCAATGTGTGTGCTGCCATGCTTTGAGAAGTTTCATGTTTATAAACATTTACCCAATGTAGTTTGGATTGTGTTCAGGTGTCCCCCCACCCCCCATTTCAATGTTGCTCACCCAGCAAAAAATGCAACTGTGTCATTTGCATCACTAAAGCCAAGCGGAAACAAACTCGTGATTTGTAAACAGTGTCAAAAGCCAATGTGTGCTGCTGCTTTGAGAAGTTTCCTGATATGTGATAAACATTTACCCAATGTAGTTTGGATTGTGTTCTAGGTGTCCCCCATTTCAATTTTGATCACCAATCAAAAAATGCAACTGTGTCATTTGCATCACTATAGCCAAGCGGTAACAAACTCGTATGATTTGTAAACAGGTTAAAAAGCCAATGTGTGCTGCCATGCTTTGAGAAGTTTCATGTGTGATAAACATTTACCCAATGTAGTTTGGATTGTGTTCTAGGTGTCGTCCCCCCCCAGTTCAATGTTGCTCACCCAGCAAAAATGCAACTGTTATTTGCATCACTAGCCAAGCAACAAACTCTGTATGATTTGTAAACAGTGTTAAAAGCCAATGTGTGTGCTGCCATGCTTTGAGAAGTTTCACAGTGTGTGATAAACATTTACCCCATGTAGTTTGGATTGTGTTCTAGTGTCCCCCATTTCAATCATTTGCTCACCCAGCAAAAAATGCAACTGTGTCATTTGCATCACTAAAGCCAAACAAACTCGTATGATTTGTAAACAGTGTTAAAAGCCAATGTGTGTGCTGCCATGCTTTGAGAAGTTTCAGTGTGTGATAAACATTTACCCAATGAAGTTTGATTGTGTTCTAGAGGTGTCCCCCCCCACCTCCCCCATTTCAACAAGTTGCTCACCCAGCAAAAATACAACTGTGTCATTTGCATCACTAAAGCCAAGCGGAAACAAACTCGTATGATTTGTAAACAGTGTCAAAGCCAATGTGTGTGCTGCCATGCTTTGAGAAGTTTCACAGTATGTGATAAACATTTACCCAATGTAGTTTGATTGTGTTCTAGTGTGTCCCCCCATTTCAATGTTGCTCACCCAGCAAAAATGCAACTGTGTTACTTGCATCACTAAAAACCAAGCGGGTAACAAACTCATGATTTGTAAACAGTGTTAAAAGCCAATGTGTGCCATGCTTTGAGAAGTTTCACAGTGTGTGATAAACATTTACCCAATGTAGTTTGGATTGTGTTCCAGGTGTCGTCGTCCTCCCCCATTTCAATGTTGCTCACCCAGCAAAAATGCAAGTGTCATTTGCATCACTAAAGCCAAGCGGTAACAAACTCGTATGATTTGTAAACAGTGTTAAAAGCCAATGTGTGTGCTGCCATGCTTTGAGAAGTTTCACAGTGTGTGATAAACATTTACCCAATGTAGTTTGGATTGTGATCTAATTGTCCCCCTCCCCATTTCAATGTTGCTCACCCAGCAAAAATGCAACTGTGTCATTTGCATCACTAAAGCCAAGCGGTAACAAACTCGTATGATTTGTAAACAGTGTTAAAAGCCAATGTGTGCTGCCATGCTTTGAGAAGTTTCAGTGTGTGATATTTACCCAATGTAGTTTGGATTGTGTTCTAGGTGTCCCCCCATTTCAATGTTGCTCACCCAGCAAAAATGCAACTGTGTCATTTGCATCACTAAAGCCAAGCGGTAACAAACTCGTATGATTTGTAAACAGTGTTAAAAGCCAATGTGTGTGCTGCCTTTGAGAAGTTTCACAGTGTGTGATAAACATTTACCCAATGTAGTTTGGTTCTAGGTGTCCCCCCCCATTCCAATGTTGCTCACCCAGCAAAAAATGCAACTGTGTCATTTGCATCACTAAAGCCAAGCGGTAACAAACTCGTATGATTTGTAAACAGGTGTAAAAAAGCCGTGTGCTGCCATGTTTTGAGAAGTTTCACAGTGTGTGATAAACATTTACCCAATGTAGTTTGGATTGTGTTCTAGGTGTCCCCCCCATTTCAATGTTGCTCACCCAGCAAAAATGCAACTGTGTCATTTGCATCACTAAAGCCAACAACAAACTCGTATGATTTGTAAACAGTGTTAAAAGCCAATGTGTGTGCTGCCATGCTTTGAGAAGTTTCACAGTGTGATAAACATTTTTGATTGTGGTCCTTCGTCTTCCCCCTTTTCCCATTTCAATGTTGAAGTGACAGTGCACACGAGCAACACAACATTGAAATGGGGGGAGGGGGTAAGCAATCTTGAAATGGGTGGGGGTGGGTATGAGCAACCTTCATTTAAACTTGACTACTGCTACAGTAAAATCAATTTTGTGCAATTTACCGCAACATTCCTTCACCTGAACCTAAAATATATCACCTATTACGTTGGGGTTTATGAACCACCCATAAACAAAACAAGCATTTGTTTTATTGGTCAATATTTTCTTGTCATAACTTGTGGAGTTATTTATTTGTCATTGCAAGAGTGGCCTTTCATGATGTTGTTGAGTGAGGGCGCTATACACTGAAAATTGTTAAAAAGTCTCTGGTAAAGAACTGAACATGCTATGCAAAAACCGGTAGCAACCAAGGCATGACTGATCAAATATAGCTCGGTATTGAAAGGGTTAAAGGTTATCCAAAGTAAGAAATCAAGCCCTCTATTGGTGACCCAAAGTGAGGTCTTAATACATATTGAAATTGACTGCACGAACGTCATAGTCTTGAATCAAGACGTTTAGTGAATGCGTTTGATCGCGCTGTTCCCGGACTCTGTGTGCATTGTCAGAAGTGATATCTCATAATGTCTCGGTGCAAGACTGGACGTGTCCGAGTTTTTCAGGTGGCGGGGACTATTGCAACCCTGGATGTGTATATAAAAATAACTGCTATTGGTGGCATAACATGGTGCTACCCTCCGCCCCATGACATTACTAAGCCTCATAGTGACCTAAAGGAAAAGACTAATAGAAATGCGCCCCATCGACGGTTATTAAAGGCAAGACGTTGGTCAGGCGACATTGGTAAGAAAACTAAAATGAATAGTTTACTTATTCTCTCCTGGTAATTTTTTAAGGAACCCTGCTATATCGGAGAGAATGGGTACACACGATCATCCAGGATGAGCAATATTCACATACAATACTTCCAGTGTAGACTACTACGGAATTGCTAAAGTATTATATTATTTTCACTTGAAGGAATATTTAAAAGGTTCTAACTTATTTTTCAAAACCTGTTTATTTCCAATTATTGCAGAGAAGGTGGCTTTTTCGAAAGTGTTCTGGATCGACGATAATTTACAGAAGGTATATGGACCAAGTTTTTAAAATATGTATTTCCGATTCATTATTAATCCTGATTAATATTACTGTTATAACGACTGTGTGTATGTGACACATAAAAACGTTATCATTCAAGGGAGACTTGTATTCGAGTCCTCAAACCTCAAGTCCGAGTCCGAGTCCGAGTCCCCAGTGTCGGGCTCGAGTCCGGACGGTCCCGAGTCATGTGGCTCGAGTCCGAGTCACAAGTCATGAGTCACAAGTCATGAGTCACAAAGTTAGGGTCTGAGTCCGGGTTACGAGTCACTTAAAAAAATCAAAGGAAAAATGAATACCGTTATATCAATGTTCCAAATTAAGTGAAAAATACTCGATATCTGGACTAGTATCTCATCAATTTGACTGAACCAAATATTTATTTCCAAAATCAACATTATTTGATTTACTTTTCTTATTTTAATTAACTTGAATGAAATGAATGTAATGAAATTGAAGTAAATATGGAGTAATATTTTTTCTCAAAAAAGAATGATCAATTTTTAATGTACAAATTGTCCACACAAGATGTCACATTAGTAAATAAAAGGGAAGCCAGAAGACTGAATTGTACAAAGGTATGCTCATTCCAATTCTCTTTGAATGGACGAGCAGTACACTTCATCAATGACTTAGAGATTGGCATATATTTTGTTAATGTTAAAATAGAGAATATTGGGCATTATGCAGTCCGAGACCGAAGGGTCGAGTGCGAGTCATTAAAACTCGAGTCGGACTCGAGTCCGAGCCCGACTCACACAAGTCTGATAATTACCCACAAACGAAACTAAGATAATAGACCCTTTTCCATAAAATATGCTAATTGCCCGCACATGCGCTAAACACCACTGGCTTGGCAAACTCAAAATGCTGGGATCGTCACACAACTCATGCGCGCGCCATAGCGCCCAGCGCTCGCTAAATTCAGTCAATATAATGGAGACCAATGACTAAGTGCAGGTTATAACAGCGCGCTAGGCGTTGCGTGACGATCCCGCTTTTGAGTTTGCCAACCAGTGGTGCTTCAATGTAATATTGTTATTTCGCTCATTATGGGTTTCAGACGATAACAGTTGCAAACATTCCGATAAGTTATTTCATCTACTCGTGTAACACTGCCCTTACAACTTGTAAGACTATGCTCACTTATACAGCTATTCATTCGATGATATGCACTGATGAACAACTATATGATTAAACAATCTCTGTTGTGGAAAATGTAAATTCCACTCTGGAAAATTACGTGTTTGGGCCGATCTGACGATAAAAATAGATTTAAATGTTGAATTGCTATTTTTTCCGGGGTTAAATTTCGTTCGCTTTATAAATTATATTTTTGAGTCGCCTTAGCCAAACACGGGCGATATATCTCGAACGATTTAAGAAGACAAAATCATAACGAAATGTTTATTGTTTTTGTTTTACAGATGTTTTATCACGGAAATTTTACAGTTCGAAATGAGAAGGGTCAGTTGATGGTATGCTTCAGAGGTAATGCGACCATATACTGACCTTGAAAACCTTCCTGATATACTCATTGTTGCTATTGCAGATAATAGCCTGTACAATTGTTCTCAAAATGAAATTCTTTGGACAAATTGTTTTGAAAATGGTATCAAATATGATATAATCTGTACACAAATAATATTTAAAAAAAATAAAACGTGTCTTTCATGAACTCTGATTGTTCTGTTAAAGGTAAGGTATAGAAATGGTAATTAAAAATAACATTTTTTAATTAATGTGAAACTTAATTGCTGTAAAGCTTATGTTGGTATCAATTTTTTATTTAAAAAAAGGTTGTTTAAGGTGCTGCTACATATGTATTTTCACTATTTACTCATTAACGCAACGGAATAAGCTGGTGGCTTTCCCAGGTTGGTTATTTTAATGTATATATTCATTCAAAGAAAGTGCGCATACTCGTGATAGGCTCAGCAGCTCTGCTAACATTACCAATGATATACCGGTAGCTTACTTTTACTTCTTAATCTAAATTCCACATACGAAAAATATGAATGTATTTTCACTATTTTCTCGTTAACGGTGAAACTTTTCTGAAGCTGAGGACCAAAAATATGATTCAGTACAATATTCATTCACCTGCATGAAACGAAATAATAGAAACATAACAATAACTAGAATTTACCGTTTGTTTTAAAATACAAATACTGGTTGTTCGAGTCAACTCCCGGTTCAATCAAGTTAGCAGTTAGCTGTGATAATGATATGTTTGAATATGTCTGACGTCTATTATCATGACAATGTTAATGTGCTTTAAATACATATACATTTAGTGTCAGAATGTGTTGAAATTGAAGTTCTTGTTTAGACCGGAAGTAAAGGTCACATCAGGTCAGTTGAAAGTGGTATATGTGAAACAATAATACTTTCTCATGAACATGAAAAATAACAGTAGTACCTACTTTAGTGCAGGAGATATGAGTTTTCAGAATATAAAATTAAAATTACATATAAGGCCAAAAATAAAACAATTGTGTTTAATACAGAAGATTTATAATGCGCACATATCCACCAAGAAGTGCTCAAGGCGCTTTACAGTAAACAAGATAATCATACAATAGCATAACAATACAATAGCAAATGCAATATAATACTAAACAAAAGATAAAAAATACATATATGAATGTTAGTAGTCCTGATAGGCAATACACATAAGATAAGTTTTTAAGTTTTTCTTGAAGGAGTCAACAGTTTGAGATTCATGAATGCAGTTTCCTATTACACTGAAAAAAATTAAGGTGGGTAGGTAGGTAAAATCTTCTCTTTTTTTGGCTCTAAATTTTGCACAAAATATGGTGGGATTGGTCAATTTTCTTTTTTTCGCACTCATTTGTAACAGGTAATAAGTGACAGAATTAATGTCAGATTTAATACTGTATATGTTAATGTTATCTGCACTGTATATTCACTGGTTGAGTGGTTTAAGAATATCTGAATTTAGAAAGCAGATGGTTGTGAGTATAAATACACAAGAGCAAGCAACTTTTTTTTCAAAGGCTTTATTGTTTACCGACATGTCAAGCAAAACAAACATGACATTTACACTCAGTATGACTACAAAAACCTGCAATATGTTACTTTTGTGTTTCATTACTGTGGAGTGTGTCGTATTGAGCGGTCTAGCTTACCTGACTCAAGTTCTGGTGTTAGCAGCAGAATGTGGGTTCGAATCCCGGCCGTGACACTTGTGTCTTGAGCAAGACCTTTAACCATAATTGCTTCTTCCACCCAGGGTTAAATGGTACCTGTGAAGAGGCAGAGTTGGTTGATTAGCCCTATATGCGCTGTAATGGCAGCAATTGAGCTGTATACACCCAGGGAACTGAGATGGTTTCAGGAATGATTTATGAGCCTTATGAGCCTTTATGAGCAGGGGTATGATATAATGCGCCTTGAGCACCACTTAGTTGGTGGATACGTGCGCTATAAGTCCACACATTATTATTACTACTTTCTCTTCTATACATATGGAGAAATAAAGAAATAAAATATACATGTTTATGTTTACTTTTTTTAAAGGCTGTATTTGCATATTTTCAGTTGTGTTCTACAGCCAGGAAAAAAACGAGAAAATTTAATTGCACTTCAGAATATACCTTCTTTTCTTTGTTTATGAACACCATAAAAACCTGTAATAAAATAATATAAATAAAAATTTAAAAATGTTTGTAGATATCATCCATCCTACTTTTCTTTAAATGTTTTGGTCAGATGATGTACGTGTACCTGTAATTTAGACGGTCATTGCTATTTTTACATGTGTAAGTTCAGGGTTTGCCCTTAACTTTGTTTTTCACCGTCCCAGAACCAGTAGGCTTGAATTGTGACTGGTCCGCCAGGTTTTAACTGGTCCGTCATATACGGCGCGTGCACGCAGTATTCAACAGTTTCTATATAAAAACTAGAGAGAAGTGTTTGTATCAAACACTAGGTGTTCGGGAGTGATTGGTGACCCCATCAATTGGGATCATTGAAGAAGTACGTTATAGGATTCGTCAAAATTTCGATACAACCATCCATGTTCAAATTACCAAAATGGCAGGAATTTTTCAATTTGCGGTTGGCATTGAAATGAAGGTCAAGTCATTTTCATGACTGTTCATATTTCTGAAGTCCTTCACGATGTATAATATCAGGTTTTTCAATTGAGATATGAATGTTTGAAATATTAAATGTAACTTCAAGTTTAAACCGAAGTGAATGTCTAATCAGTATCATGAATGTTCGCAATTTTGTCATTTCACGATCTACTAAAATCGTACAAAGATTGTGAATTGATCTTTTGTTTTGGGATATAATTTTTGAAATATTAGTTTGTTTTATTCTCCATGGTTCAAGATTCATGACTCAAGTCAAGATTCGTTAATTCATGTTTGATGTCACCAGGTGGCGCTGTTACCTGTGATGACGTCATCAATTGAATATATTTGTTAAGATCTTTCGTATGAGGTAGATAATGAGTAAATCATTGTTATGTTAAGGAGTTATGATTTTGTAAAACAATAAAGTTGTAATTTGCATGAAGATCGTGTTCAATCCTGGAAAGCATGTCGTTGTTGAAATGATGACTAGTGCAGTTTGTTTATTGTCATCAATTTGGCATTATTGACATAGCCAGTTATCTGTACCATGATCAAGAAACACATATAATATTGTGTTGGTACACAGAATACCAGTGGAAAGAACAAACAAAATGGCTAGAATATTTTGATTCCATTCTTGGTTTGGTAAATAGCAGTGATTTTTTAACAGTACAAGTATAACGCCATTTCACAATAGATGTGCGTAACTGTGGTATACAGTTTTGTTCCTATTGATGTACTGAACAACATGAATGTGTTTTGTGTAATACATTAAACCACCAACAATCAATTCAAATCTCTAAGATCTTTATTAAGTTTAAAGTAAATCAATTTTAGAATACTTTATTATTTATTCCCATTGTTTGTTTATCATTTCGCCTATTTACATGTACTTTATGAAAGGTGAAAACAGTATTAAATTATAGTTTTGCTTCTTCATAAGTTGATGTATTCAACAACCTTTATTTGTTTTGTGTAATGTGCATAAACAAAGTAGTTAACTGTTTAATAGTAATATACAAACATATTAATCAATAACCAATGCTCAGTTTCATGCCACTGCTATGGCAATCTGTGCTTATGATCATCATTTCAAGTTACCACTTAAGGTTTGAGCGCTGAATTTCTGCACAAGCTGCGTACCTGGAGAATCCTTAGTTATGCGAAGTACACATGTACACAGCCAAAATTCACATGCTACATCACTCTTAAAATACACTTATGCAAGCACCACCTATTTTTGCGCTGACTTATTGCTTATAGTAAGCAGCGCTATGAAACTGTGCCAAGATATGTTTCTTCCTTTTTACTTAAATGATGCCGAAAAGAAGATGTTATTTTGCTATGAACCTTTGTGAATAACACCAAAACCTGAGGACTCTGAAGTCTGGCGTCATGCCAGGTATAGTTCATTTTGGCTGTAAAATACCAAACATTAAAATCAATCAAGCAAAACATGTCATTGGATTTTGACGGATTTTGAGTATTTTAGGGTTATTGTAAAATCTTGAAAACAAAACAAAAATAAGTACAGTTGTCACCTGTATTTGTCCCTGCAAAATCTGTCCCATCTGTATGGACTCTGTTGGAACAATATCACCACAATTTACACTTTGCATCATTACACGTATGCATCATCAGTATCATACACGTATGCCCTTAAGAGTTGATACTGTGCTAACACTATCTCTAAACCATTATAAAGTTAATTCAAAGACATTTCTGTTATAAACTTCAAGAATATGAAGGTGAACAACTAGTGGAATGCATGCACCAAACTGAAAAAAATAATTGATATTTTAATTCCTGTCAGTCAGAGTTAGAAGATTTAGATTCATTGTCTGTATTTTAGTCTATAAAGATGGAAAGGAGTTTGCAGGACAAGATATAAGTTACAACTTACACTTCGCATACTGTTTTTTTGTAGGGACAAAAGGTCATGAAAATTACAATTGTATACACTTTTATATTTTATTATGCACCTCTAATAAGCAGAGTTTTGATATCAGTTAAAAGTTGTATGTGTTGTAAAATAAATCAATAATATGTGATTAATAGAATACTTTGATTTGTCATGTCTGTATTGTTTTTTAAAATATCTACTTCTTTTTCAAGAACAAGAGGCAAGTAAATAAAGAGAAATGAGTCAAGTGTTAGCATATGAACTTTGATGGATAACCATCATTTGATAACATTAACCAGACCAATTTGATGACTTTTAATAAACCAACAATTTAATTGACTTACTTAAAGAGAAGGATTTCATGGTTCAAACAAATACGAATGATGTCGGGGAAAAGCTACTCACCAGGCATCAGAGTTCCCTGACATTGAATGTTCAAATCATGAAGCAATTGCAAATGCAATTTGTATTAAATTTTTCTTCAGTTGCAGATGACTTGGTGCCGCTTAATAGCTCAGATTTACCAGCATTCCTTCCCTCGCAACCCTTTGAAGTTTTTAAAGAACTTTGTAAGATAAAAGCACATAAAGCTAGCGGGCCAGATGGTATTTTTTCGAGATTCATTCGCCAGTACGCATATGAACTTTGTAAACCATTAACTGACATTATAAATACTTCATATGCTCAGCATACAGTTCCTCTACAGTGGAAACGAGCAAATATAGTTCCTCTGCCTAAATCCTCTCCTGCCTGCATTGACAACCTCCGTCCGATAGCTCTCACTGACCATTTTGCCAAAGTTGCTGAACATTTCATAGCTCGTGATGCTTTAAACCAAATGCAGAGTAAACTAGATTCATCGCAATTTGGTAACCAGATGGGAGTTTCTACAACACATTGTCTTATTGATGTCCTGCACACCATTCATACCAATGCCGATCACCCCGGTATGGCTTCATCAATTTTGCTTACAGACTTTTCAAAAGCTTTTGATCACGTTGATCATCTACAGCCATCAAGAAACTTATTAATATGGATGTTGACAGCGGAATCATTGCATGGATTATTGATTTTTTGTCGGAACGCAGGCAGAGTAAAGTACAAAGAAGCACTTTCGTTGGTGTACGACAAGCTGGCTAGGTAAGGGAAACAAAAATAGGCCCTGTCGTATTTCTTGCCATGATAAACGACTTTGTAGTTAGCAAAGAAAAGCGACAATATTTTACCACAGATATGTTGACGACTCACCCTGGAGAAGCGATCTAAATCATCAGAATCTAAGTTATCTTCAGTGTTAAACCAATTACATAAGTGATCATCCACAAATAAAATGCGACTCAATCTCAAGAAATGCCTTACAATTGATATTTGTTTCACTAAGACCCAGATAGACCCTACTGTTCTCACATTTATTTAGAAGATCAGGTGCTGACACAATGTAATACCATAAAATTGCTCGGCATTTCTATCCAGTCAGACTTGAAATGGGACACGCAAGTCAGTAGCATGGTTAAACGTGCAAACAGTCGTTTGTATGTCCTCCGTACCCTCAAGTACCATGCGCTTTCAGAACATGATTTTTCTACGATTTACATCGGTTTGTGAGACCTACTGGAATATGCTGCCCCAGTGTGGTCTGGAGGCCTCACTTGTGGTCATCGTCAATCAATTGAACAAATACAGAAGAGGGCCTGTAGTATTATTCTTGGAGACGCCTACACACGATACACAGATGCGCTTGAACACTTGGGTCTTACCTTTCTTGAAAACAGACGCAAGCAATTATGTTATTCTTTTGCCAAGTCTCTTGAACTAGAATCTTCTTCGTTTACACCACCTACTTCCTCAAATTAAATCTCATAGGTATCATCAAATGGATCCAGGGACCATCATATCGTGCTGAATTCAGATGCAGAACAGAAAGATATAGAAATAGCTCCATTCCCACCTGACTTGTATTTTTTGAATAACAAGTGAACTTATTTTTATTGCTTATCTTGTGTTGTATACTTTAGATGTAGATCTTTTTTTTTTTCCATTTAACTCTTTGATTAATGCGTTTATTCCTGTGCTTATCTTTAATTTAATTTAAACTCATTTCTTTTTAATCTAATTTAAATTTATTTTATTTTTGTCTAGTTTGTCATACAAGTTTATTGTAATATTGTTCAATGTTTTAATTCGGCCCCGGCTGCAGTACATTTTTATTGTGGATAAACCATTTCAAATCAAATCAAATCAAAGATGAAGAATCAGAATTGACTTTGTTTGAAAATGACGTAGAGATTTTGGATGGTGCGGAGAGTCCATTTCAGTCAGAGGTAAATTGAAGATGACTGGAGAGCCGGGACGAAAGGAGATATTTTGAAGGAGAAAATGACAGACGACATCCCTCTTCGTGGAGAAACAGAGGAAAGTTTTGGATTAATGTCAAATGCTGACGCCGAAGGTCGGATTGTAGAAGATGAAGAGAGGAGGAGGACGAAGTCCTTGAAAAGAAGCGTGGAAAGTTCGGGGGGTCGATCCAACGGCCGGTGTTGAAATCCAGGAGATGACGAACGAGTTTGATCCCGCACGCCAAGCCGCACAGGAGGAGACGCATCACCATCAGCTGCAAACTAGCAAATTGGCCATTTAAAGGTAAATTTAGGACATGGTTGATAGAGACGGGTTAGCTCGATGCAGCTCCGGACGCCGTCCAAGCACGCAAGATCTCACTGTAATAAACGGGGAGACTGGTATAAAATTTTTGGATGTTTTCAAAGGAAGAGCTGGTAATCAAACCCAAGTTTTTATATTGTTTGAGAAAATTACTGACTAGAAAAAAGGCGGATGGGTGCATAGGTTAAGAAAAACGCTGGATGGTGGTGAATCTAAAAGTGAGAATGCGTGCTTGGAGGCATGCAAGACCCAACTTCTGTCGGGTTTTGAAAGAGAACTTGTTTTAAGAATAGTGTCGTTTTCCGGAGGAGAGAACAACCAAACAGTGAAAGATTTTAGAAGCGGCGAGCTGATTGGCTATGATAATTTTGCCCTTGAATGAAAGTGAAGGGGAAAGTCTAGACCAAGAAGAGAGAGTTTTATTTAATTTGTCTTTACATTTCTCCCAGTTTTGTTTAACGTAATTGTTTGTGTTTCAGTGAACCCTTAGAAAGGGAAGCCCCTCACTATTCCAAGAGAAATTTAGTGGTTTGTCGTTTCGTCCGGTCCAGGAGCCGGCCCACAGACCCTGGGACTTTTGTGTATTTAAACGTGCAGCAGAGGCCCGGACTGAAGAGGCTATACGCCCTTCTACCCTTTGAAGCCCGAATCGGAGGATGAATATGGACACGTCGTCTGCGTATACGACACGGCGCACGAAAATTCAGTGCTCGAAGGTGAAAACTAATATTAGTTAATTTTGTTCTTAAGTTGTTGAGTAGAGGTCAATAGCGATTGTATAAAGTAGGCTCGAGAGGGCATCCTCGACGTATCCCTTTCAAAGGAAAAGGTACAGCCAGGGAGCCACAAACTTACAAGGCTCGGCACCTCCGTACAAGATTTGTAGATAGGAAATAAAACGAGCACCGGAAGCCCATGGCTCATTGTATTAAAAGATAGCCGTGATCAACATTATCGAAGGCTTTCTTCTGATCAAGGTTGATCACGGCTAGAGAGGAACATCATTTGAGTTAGAGTGAAAATTATGTCTCGAATGAGATTAATGTTGTCATAAATTGAACGTCCTGGGACGCCTGTGCTGGTCTTCTTTGATGACGCTGGCAATGGATTGTTTCAGCCTGATGCTAACCACAACAAATTTATAATCAGTGTTTAGAAGGGGACAGGGCGCCAATTTGCGATGTCGGCTAAGTCCCCTTCTTAGAGCAGAGTGATGACAGCCTACGAAAAGAATGAGGTAACGACCCAGAAGATACAGAATATTGCAGAACTGAAAGAAAGTCATCTTTTAATATAGGCCAGAAGGATGAGAAAATTCGATGTGAGTCCGTCAAGCCATGTTTTGTCTTGCTAAGTTGCTTGACAGCGAAGTTGTTCTTCGAGAGACAGAGGACTATCAAGGTCCTCTGCATCATCGGAGTTCAGTTTAGTTACATCAGTTAATAACAATCGAGGCACTCGTCAGTTGGAACTCGGCAAAAGTGTTTTATAAAAGTATCACCTGGGTTCGGAGACAAGACCAGAAGGAGACGGATATGAGAGATATTTAGAGAGCGAATTTGATTTCAAGATTGAAGAAAAAGTGGAGCAATGAGTCAGTCTCATTTGTATGTTTGGCGAGATCTGGCATTGAGAGCGCCCTGTGATAATTTAAATTGTTTTTTGTTCGGCAAGAGTATCTTTGGTTTGAGGCGTTAAGTCTGGCGCAGACTGAAGTTCATCAATTTTTGGTTTAGTTCTAGAAAAGCTTTTCATTTTTTGACGATTTTGGAGCCGTACATTTGGCTTAAAGATTTTAATGTGCGCGACTTCCCGAAGTCCCACCAAGAAGCGAGACTAGGAAGTCGCTTTTTTCGCTTTCCAATCTGTCCAAAATTGCGTTATGATATTGCGGTAATATTTATCTTCAAGTAGAGAGTTATTAAATGCCAATAGGCGCTACCCTTCCGATTTTGGGAAGGAGTTTAATAACAAGAGTTTTGATGGTGTGCAAAATACATTTACCAGCTCAAATCATCATCACCCTTCATGTATTTTAACCTGATCCTGTTATGTATATTTATAGCCATCATAGTTAGGGTTCAATATGTGTCCCAACACATGTTTCCGTGTAATGGACTTCCAAAGTTCACAAACGTGCATGACAGCATTATTACATTATTAATTTATCACATCCTAACAAGGAATGAAATGAACCAAAATAAATATTTGGCATCATCAGAAAGCCCATTAAATTTTCTTTAAGTTGATATCCATTCTCAAAATGTGAAAGTTAGGGGACATTCCTCATTTCGATGAAGGGTCAAACTCATATTACACGTATTCAAAACTAATATTTAGACAAATTGCCCACCAATTCAAAATGCCTACCTTCATTTCGTTTTCAAATGTCAATATCCAATACCATTTGTATTGAAAACGTGTGAGAACATATTATATTCCTACTTGATGGCCCGTAATAGTTCCCGTCACGTGGCCCAATGGTTCCCGTCACGTGAACAAAACTTCCACTTTCACTGGTTCGTTCCCAAGCGGCGCGTATTCGCATAGGCCTACTTCCTATTTGGGATCGCAGATAATGTATAGCCTGACGTCCCTTGACTACACTGAGACTCCTGGATTACGCCAGATACGGCCTCGGCGGGCATGTTTTCTCGAGATTCAACTTGACCTTGGTTGGTAGCCAGCACGGGGCCTCGAAGGGACGTCAGATCTTCAGCATAACGTATCCAATGAAATCCCTTTGAATGGTGCGTTTGGAGCCTGTCTTATCCTTGATAGATAAAGACAGGGGACCAGTCTGAGGCAGCTGGTCTTTACCGGCCGTTAATACACTCCACGTGATCACGTTTCATCCAATCACATTGTCTTAACTGTCTGCATTTGAATGGCCAATAATTATGTCTAGTCTGTACTGTGTAACAGAAAATATTGGTACGTTGTATTTATGTCATTATATTCCTTCCTCTTTTAGGTTCGTTCCTTCAGCATTTATCTATCTTGATGGCACTAACACCCGTAGTGTGGATACTGGAGTTGTCAATGCTTGACTTCAGACTGAACCTTCAAAAAGCACTGGTGCAGACGAGTGTGTCACCAAGCTTGAAGACGTTGCCTGCTGGGCAAACTTAACAACATCCATTGAAGTGACTAAGGAACAAATGGTAGGCCCGGAGAAGGGGACTATTTAAAATAAGAAAGTTTATTGTCGGTGCTTCTGCTGCTGCGGTTTTTGAGATCAATCTGTATATTTGGCTGTATTAGTTTATATGTATAGCTGAAAGAACACCGTAACGCAGATTTGTGCTACTGCAACGGTTATTGCGACTAGGTTTCAGCTCCAGTTATTCAGACGTAAAGCCCCTTTACACTGTTGACAATCTCGAAAGCATATCAAATGATCACAAAATGTATACATTTGCAAAAAGGATATTCATAGCGCTTACGTGTGAGATTGGTTAATGTACAACGTGTTCAAATCGAAGACAAGTGTGTCAAGTCTCTGATGCTGAGAAAAACATACAAACGAATCGCCACTAGAGGGAGGTATTTCAGACGATGTTGAATGTACAAAATAATACAGCAAGCATACAGAGACTTGATCTGCTAATGTTGTCATTGTTGTTGTTTATGTGTTTTTGTGTATAATTTTAAAAGAATCACAACATCTGATGATTTTTGTTTAAATTTTTTTTATCTTAACTACAGGACATTTACAAACCTCAAAGCCGACTTCTCGACGACTCTTCAGCAAACGTTGATGCTTGTCCTCATCCTAGGCCGGTGGCTTCTCCCCAAGGACAACTGACCCGGGGACCAGTTGTCGCAACTCCTGCTGGTCTACATCGGCATGGCGGCCGACATGCTTGAGTTTTCCCCGGAGACACTCCGAAAGCTCGACAAGATCGCATGCAACTTGGGCATCTTCTACGCCATCTTGGCCGTCTGGACATGGAGCCTGATGCAGTTTAATTCTGGGACTGACAGCCACTAGGCCCGGAAGGCCGGGTGGCCGGTAAGGTTTACCGGTCCGAGCTAGAAGAATTGAACAAACGGAGATACCGGTATTCAAAGGTTCTGTGTTTTGTTGCGGTACAGAACTTTGGGCTTTACTGACCTCTGTATTGATACAGGATGGCTCCTACCTTGTCATTCGCCTTTATCTCATCTTCGCCTTGAGTATCTATGACCAGTCAACTATTTTCTTTACTTGTAAGAACGCCCTGTTGCTGATCCCGCAGGCTCACCGCCTTTCCGTGGTCTTGACGGAGACCCACCATGCACACGAGAAGAGTCTACGCATCCGCCGTCACGCGCAACTTTCACTTGATGAGACGATTAAACCCGAGTGATCAGGACCAGACCAATGAGGATTTGACCCTTGTAAATGAAGTCGCAATGGCGATCATATCTGTGGTAACATGTTACCGAATGGTGCAACACCATCCAGCAATCACATTGATTCTGACCATGTAGATGGACCGCAGCGGCCCAATCATTCAACAGGCATCGATGACGGTATCACGTCCATCCAATGGGACGCAGTGATAGAAATGGGCAATGGGAAGATGGAGACCGGTTCCCTAAAGCAACAAGGAATCACAGTATGAATGGGGCCTGAGAGTAGATGACGTGAGAAATTTATTCACGCCATAATGTGACCTTAATTTGGATGACCGATAAAAGTATGTTGAGTTTCGTGGTATTACGTTTTCAGGAGGAGACAAGATTGGCAAGGGTGGCACACCGCCTCGGTCACGGCAATGAGGGCGTAAGTCAAACCACTGTTTTCGCCAGGCAAGGATATCACTGGTTGCTAGCGTGCGTGATTGGCTCCATTTGCATTCAGTTGTTAACGGTTACCAGTGAGAAAGTTTTTAACTGTAAACAAGAACGAACGAAAGAAAAAATGGCCTATACAAAATTTATTTTCGGTGAAAACTCTTCAAACTCAGTGATAGGGCTTAAGTGCAGCAATCATGTGTTCAAAACATAGCTAAATATATTCTATTTGAAGAAGGTGGATGAGAGGATGGAAATGCAGGTGTCTGCATTTCGGTTTGTATATAAATGATCTTATCCATTCAAGAAACGGTACTGTGACATTACTTTCATACGTGTGTACGTAAATAGGGGACAAATGGCACCGCGAAGTGCCCCAAACTCGAACTGAAGTGCATTTCACCACTAGAGGGCTACGATATGCACAAGTAACGGATCTCACAAATTTGATTAGAAAATAGATCCTGAGCTCTTATAATTTGTTGTCAAAACATGAACATCATCTGTGAAAAGATCACAACAATGCATGATTATAAAATCACCATAATATAATACACTTTTTTACATCTCAAAAACATAAGTTGATGATGGTATCAAACCCCTTAAATATTGCTGTATTTTAGTATAAATTTATCAAATTATTTCGCAAATGATTTTTCCCCTGACGTGAATTCGCTGTAGGAATGAATAAGAAAACATTTTCACTATTTTCTCGTTATAACGACAGATAGAATGGATAGAGCTGTTTGTTTTTATGCATATCTCTTGATTCTTATAAAGTATGGATGCCTTTACAGAATTTTGCCAAAAGTGTATACTGGCTTTATTATGACAATTGGTTTTGATAGACTGGATTGTTTTGAATGATGGCTTATTTGTTGGTATGAGCATATTATTCGCCAACCAAACTATTTCACAATTAGTACGTCGAAAACAATGTAAAATGTCGTTTTGTTTTTTTCTTTCTGGAATTGTATTGTGGGTAATATTTGTTAACAAGTTTGTGAAATATTTTGTGACATCACAATTCATATATAATTTGAATACATTTGTGATTTTGTTGTATGAACATCACAACTGTTTATAAAGGTATTTGTGATATTTTTGGTGATATTTGTTGTGAATATCAAGAAATATTTGCGAAGACATTGTTGATGGCTGATGTCCTTCATGGCCACTGTATCATAATCCTATTTGGAACTAAATACATACCTGTAATATTACAATATGCCTTTCGTACACAGACAATACCTGCTGGCGGGGACTTGTCTCTTTTCAATATTATATAAATATTATATGAATTGAATTAATTATATGAATGATTCTTGTGTATGCTGTGTCGTCTATGTAGCTACACAAGGGTCAGGTTTTGACTCGTTCCCCGTTTGGTAAAGTTGTAGTGCACTTATTGAACCTGCAAGGCCCAGCACGTAGGCATGCAATCACAGCGTTTTTGCAAATAGGCCTATTTTTATTTGTTATATAGGGCTATACGCGTCGAGTGATCCCTATGATTTGCGGCAAGGATGTAATTACACACTTTTTAGGAGCTTGTATAGTGACTGCACTTGAGGTGCTATATTCAGCACTTCGTTTTTTTAGAGTGCAGCTAAAAATTGTCTCAGCAAAATAAAGATTTAAATTGTAATTACATGAAAAATTTAAAACTTATTTTAATTTGTTTGTCTTTCCTGAAAAATGGCAAGGTAGGCCTATACGCTATTGGGAGAGGGGCTGTATACATACATACACATCTGCTATACACTCTAAAAACGAAGTGCTGAATATAGCACCCCAAGTTAAAAATTCAGCACTTTGAATTTTTATTATATATTGAAACGAAGTGTTGAATATAGCACCTCAAGTGCTAATTTTAGCACTTTGGAGCTTGTATAGTGACTGCACTTGAGGTGTTATATTCAGCACTTCGTTTTTAGAGTGCTTGGTGGGAAATTCAAGGAAAATAATACGCTGGCCGTGTATTCGCTTGGATACATCAAATGGTAGACACAAAATACATTCAAAGTTGTTTCTATTCATTCTAAATCTTTCCTTAATTCGAAATTATTTCACATAGTGACAAAAGTTCAGAAACAATTATTAATATGGAAGACTGATGCCGCCTTACACCGAGTAAGCAGTGGCGTAGGGGGGCGGGACAGGGGAGGGGCTGCCCCACTTGTTGGCAAAACTAGTCTGTCGGTAAAATCACCAACTTGTTGGTATTTCTGAAGTTATTTGTCTGCTAAACATTGGTGTGTAAAAAAATAATAAATAAAACAGTGAAAAGAAAATTAAATTGTACATGAAGTGTTGTTTTAAGCGGTGTTTTTGTTTTTGTTTTTGTTTTTGTCTTTTTGTCTTTTATTATGGGTGGGGGAAATAACCTCGACCCGGGAATGTATCTTGATTCTTATGCGTAAAACATAAATGCAAGCAATTATGATCTTTTATCATGATATATATATATATATATATATATATATATATATATATATATATATATATATATATATATATATATATATACATATATATATATATATATATATATATATATATATATATACATATATATATATATATAAAAATAATGATAGTAAGGTGAAACAGTGTCACCGAGATAGTTATACCCGGAGCTTAAATTTCCCTGATGAAGTGCATCGCACCAAAACTGGATAATATCCGGGGAGCCTTTTTACCTTCATTCCCTTTTTTTTAAGTT
>CM055821.1:12234634-12299589 GCA_029582265.1 Zoroaster sp. YZ-2022 | reverse complement strand
ACGCAAGATCTCACTGTAATAAACGGGGAGACTGGTATAAAATTTTGGATCAGTTTTCAAAAGGAAGAGCTGGTAATCAAACCCAAGTTTTCTATATTGTTTGAAAAAAATGACTGACTAGAAAAAAGGCGGATGGGTGCAGAGGTTAAGAAACGCTGGATGGTGGTGAATCTAAAGGAGAATGCGTGCTTGGAGGCATACAAGACTCCAATCCCCCTGTCGGGTTTTTGAAAGAGAACTTGTTTTTTAAGTAGTGTCGTTTTCCGGAGGGGAGAGACAACCAAACAGTGAAAGATTTTTGAGAAGCTTGGCGAGCTGATTGGCTATGATAATTTTGCCCTTGAATGAAAGTGAAGCGGAAAGTCTAGACCAAGAAGAGAGAGTTTTATTTAATTTGTCTTTACATTTCTCCCAGTTTTGTTTAACGTAATTGTTTGTGTTTCCTCAGTGAACCCTTAGAAAGGGAAGCCCCTCACTATTCCAAGAGAAATTTAGTGGTTTGTCGTTTCGTCCGGTCCAGGAGCCGGCCCACAGACCCTGGGACTTTTGTGTATTTAAACGTGCAGCAGAGGCCCGACTGAAGAGGCTATACGCCTCTTCTACCTCTTTGAAGCCCGAATCGGAGGAGACGAATATGGACACGTCGTCTGCGTATGCCGACACGGCGCACGAAAATTCAGTGCTCGGAAGGTGAAAACTAATATTAGTTAATTTTGTTCTTAAGTTGTTGAGTAGAGGCTCAATAGCGATTGTATAAAGTAGGCCCGAGAGTGGGCATCCCTGACGTATCCCCTTTTCAAAGGAAAAGGGTACAGCCAGGGAGCCACAAACTTTTACAAGGCTCTCGGCACCTCCGTACAAGATTTGTAGATAGGAAATAAAACGAGCACCGAAGCCCATGGCTCTCATTGTATTAAAAAGATAGCCGTGATCAACATTATCGAAGGCTTTCTTCTGATCAAGGTTGATCACGGCTAGAGGAACATCATTTGAGTTAGAGTAGAAAATTATGTCTCGAATGAGATTAATGTTGTCATAAATTGAACGTCCTGGAACGCAATAACTTTGGTCTTCTTTGATGACGCTGGCAATGGATTGTTTCAGCCTGTTGGCAAGCAGCTTGGCAAAAAATTTATAATCAGTGTTTAGAAGGGAGACAGGGCGCCAATTTGCGATGTCGGCTAAGTCCCCCTTCTTAGGGAGCAGAGTGATGACAGCTCTACGAAAAGAATGAGGTAACGACCCAGAACATACAGAAGATTGCAGAACTGAAAGAAAGTCATCTTTTAATATAGGCCAGAAGGATGAGAAAAATTCGGATGTGAGTCCGTCAAGCCTGGGCGTTTTGTCTTTGCCAAGTTGCTTGACAGCGAGGTTAAGTTCTTCGAGAGACAGAGGACTATCAAGGTCCTCTGCATCATCGGAGTCTAGTTTAGTAACATCAGTTAATAAATAATCGAGGGCACTCTCGTCAGTTGGAACTCGGCTGTAAAGTGTTTTATAAAAGTATCACCTGGGTCTTCGGAGACAAGACCAGAAGGGAGACGGATATGAGAGATATTTTTAGAGAGCGAATTTGATTTCTCAAGATTGAAGAAAAAAGTGGAGCACGAGTCAGTCTCATTTGTATGTTTAAAACGAGATCTGACGAGAGCGCCCTGTGATAATTAGGTGTTCGAGAGCGCAGCGCGAACACCTATTGTTTTTGTACTTTTTACTGAGGTGTTCGAGAGCGCAGCGCGAACACCTATTGTTTTTGTACTGTTTTTTTAATTTTTTTTTTACTTCTTCATCTCAGTGGCGACTGTCCGGCAACAAAGGCATCCTTGCAAAGCATTTACAGCCTTCAAACTTAACACATGAACAGAACATAACAAGCTGACGAAACCGTTTTCTGTGACGTCATGGTTACGTCATCAGGTGTCGAATTACGCTAAAAAGT
Source organism: Zoroaster sp. YZ-2022 (assembly GCA_029582265.1). Classification (NCBI taxonomy): domain Eukaryota; kingdom Metazoa; phylum Echinodermata; class Asteroidea; order Forcipulatida; family Zoroasteridae; genus Zoroaster; species Zoroaster sp. YZ-2022. Next base: position 12,297,647 of record CM055821.1, on the reverse strand, counting down.
AAAATATTTAAAACGTTTCATATACGTTGCATGAAAGAATCAAAAATCGTATAGGGCCGCAAGGCGCAATACGTGGCGCTAGTCTGGGCCATTAGCACAACACACGCACACAGCGTCGATATCGATTGTACATGTAGCTGTAACCAAATATCGTGTAGTACACGATATTTGGTTACAATGGAGCTGCATGTCTATATCGACGCAGTTTGCGTGTGTACGTGTGGTGCCCATGGCCCAAACGTCATTTTTTTAGGCTGTAAAAATGGATTGCCAACACCGTCATAAAGAGTAAGTATCTTGAAAGTTGAAGTTACTTTTTAAGAGGATTTCCTGTATTTATCTTCGTGTTTTTATACAAGAAAAACCATTTTTTAAGCTGTCCATTCGTCGTTGCATTGTGCCTGTTTAACTAACATGACTAACGTTAGTTAGGCCTACGTGAACATACTTTGGACAGTAAACAACTAACAAAATATGTCACCAACATGTATTTAGAATATAAATAAGGATAGGAAAATTCAGTTGTTAAGGTTATGGCAATTATTCAGTAGAAATTTTATGCCATATATTTTGTAATTTTTGTTTTCTCCAAAAATCTTCAGTTTGTGCACAAATTAAATAAGTAGCCTAGCGATTGTTTACTGCACTTTTCCTTAATTGTGTACCCTTCTCATCAGATACAAATAAACTTACATAGACAATTATTTCACAGGAAAAATGCACAATATTCATGACACAATACATGTACTTGTAGGTCCTGCTCCCCGAGGCCTCTCTCAGACATCACTCACATCACAATCACATGAAATTATATGAGTATATGAGACTCTGCAATTTCCTTTAAATACCTTCTCTTTTGATGAGAGTTTCGTGCGAGCACATTTCTTTAATTTATTACACATTGTCAAGAATAATTGTGTGCAATTTTGAAAACAAACCAATGCCCTTTTCAATTTCAATGGTCCAGCTACTCTAAAATTATACACTATTTTCCCCATTCCCATAAATTAGAACTTCTCTGAATCATTTCAAATACTTTATTCTTGGTCCATGTACTTATAAAACCTTCCTATTATTTTTTACAGCATGTTCACTGTGACATATTATTTTCCTCATTCATTAAATTAGAACTTCTCATAAATTTCAAATACTTTATTCCATGTACTTCCATAAAACTTAACTATTATTTTTGCAGCATGTTGACTCCCGATGTATCATGGCTCAGACTGAGTTCCAGCCAACAGTACCCCAACACGGCGTTGACACCACATCCAAATGCAGTATCGTAACTGTTCAAGTCATCAACAATCTTGGTATGGTTTAACGTCTTATGTTAACAGATCGTTTGAGAAGGGGTCTTCATACCAATGATGAACATTTCATTTAGTTTTAATGGTTGTTTATTACAAAAATTCAGGTTTAGTATAATTTGTTATTATTTTTGCTATAGCAGTACTGGCATTTCAGTCCAAGAGAAGGGTGTATCTGATAACCACCTTCCAATCCATGTCAGTTAAACAACATTTATTTAAATCTAAGCCCTTACTCCTATTTTCAATCTTAAATCTTTTTTTAGAAAGGACAGAAACATCTTGCAACTTCAGCTATGCAGAATTGATGCTGGGTGTGATTTTCGACATAATGAAGCACCAGTCGTCAGTCAATGGAATTGGTAATTTGGGCCCCCTTATACTTTTATTGCTTGTTTGTTTCCCCTTCCCTAGTTCTTGGATTCTATAGTGCTGCAATGATAGACCAAAGAATTTTAGAAAAAAAACAAAAATTGTTGGTTCATCACCAGTGGCAGTACATGCCATCACCAAGAACTTGGGGGAGGGGGCAGACATTTTATTCTAAAATTACCGATTCCAATGACAACCCCTGAATGTCACCCATTCTGAACTGTCACTAAATCGTACATACAGAGCGTACATTTATTATAAATGCAGGTTGATTCTGTTTTCTTATCAACAAAGGATCATGGTTGGGTTCATTTACACTGAAGTCATTTCACTTGTTACATGTGTAAGACCATGTACACTCATTTCTAGATTGTTTACAATTAGGTTAAACAGGTCAACAAAGTGGTTTCAATTGTGGGGGAGGGAAGTGTGTAACCACAAAAGTCAAGTTATGAAACCCAACAGACAGTTAAAATAAATATGTATTTCATTGCTTTATTAGCAATTTACAAGCATCCATACAACTCTTTGATTATTTCAATGTCTAACAATTTATGTACAAAATGGCATCTGATCTTTACAGACATTTTGCCAATCATGTGTAGAACCTTGAAAAGTTAAAAATCAATGTATAATTTGTTTTCAAATTTTATGAATAATTTTTTTATTATTTGCGGTATAGGTGAAAACAAAGACAGTTTATAAGCATGTCACAATAAGGAGATGCTTGATTACAGTGTCACTATCTTGTCAATTTATCATTATATTTTTGTTATAAACTTAACCTGAAAGTGAAGTATATTATAAATAAAGATTAAATTTATTTTTGTACAAGACTTAATACCAAGAGATAAATACCAATGTTGGCTTCATTTAAATCTAAAATTGAAAGGTTTTTCCATAAACAAAGTCAAAATGGCAACCAATTATCAGATTTGATCCACTGGATATATATTCTGTTTTCTTGTCAACAAAGGATCATGGTTGGGTTCATTTACACTGAAGTCATTTCACTTGTTACACATGTGTTCTTACACATGTACACTCATTTCTAGATTGGTTACAAGTACATGTAGGTTAAACAGGTCAACAAAGTGGTTTCAATTGATTGTGGGGGAGGGAAGTGTAACCACAAAAGTCAAGTCATGAAACCCAACAGACAGTTAAAATAAATATGTATTTCATTGCTTTATTAGCAATTTACAAGCACCCATACAACTCTTTGATTATTTCAATGTCTAACAATTTATGTACAAAATGGCATCTGATCTTTAGGTTGTAATTCTGTAGTATGGATGCAGAGCTACAGACATTTTGCCAATCATGTGTACAACCTTGAAAATGTAAAAATCAATGTAGAATTTGTTTTCAAATTTTATAAATTATTTTTTAATTATTTGCAGTATAGGTGAAAACAAAGACAGTTTAACATGTCACAATAAGGAGATGCTTGATTACAGTGTCACTATCATTGTCAATTTATCATTATATTTTGGTTATAAACTTAACCTGAAAGTGAAGTATATTATAAATAAAGATTAAATTTATTTTTGTACAAGACTTAATACCAAGAGATAAATACCAATGTTGGCTTCATTTAAATCTAAAAATTGAAAGGTTTTTCCATAAACAAAGTGAAAAGGGCAACCAATTATCAGATTTGATCCAGTGGATATATTCTGTTGTCTTGTCAACAAAAGGATCATGGTTTGGGTTCATTTACACTGAAGTCATTTCACTTGTTACATGTGTAAGACCATGTACACTCATTTCTAGATTGGTTACAAGTAGGTTAAACAGGTCAACAAAGTGGTTTCAATTGATTGTGGGGGAAGGAAGTGAAAAGTCAAGTCATGAAACCCAACAGACAGTTAAAATAAATATGTATTTCATTGCTTTATTAGCAATTTACAAGCACCCATACAACTCTTTGATTATTTCAATGTCTAACAATTTATGTACAAAATGGCATCTGATCTTTAGGTTGTAATTCTGTAGTATGGATGCAGCTACAGACATTTTGCCAATCATGTGTACAACCTTGAAAATGTAAAAATCAATGTAGAATTTGTTAAATTTTATAAATTATTTTTTAATTATTTGCAGTATAGGTGAAAACAAAGACAGTTTAACATGTCACAATAAGGAGATGCTTGATTACAGTGTCACTATCATTGTCAATTTATCATTATATTTTTTTTATAAACTTAACCTGAAAGTGAAGTACTATTATAAATAAAGATTACATTTATTTTTGTACAAGAGATAAATACCAATGTTGGCTTCATTTAAATCTAAAATTGAAAGGTTTTTCCATAAACAAAGTGAAAAGGGCAACCAATTATCAGATTTGATCCAGTGGATATAATTACATTTAATTTTGTTTGAATTGGGAATTATTTACTTTATGACAACTCTTCTGCGGGGGGCAGTGGAAGATGGAAAGCACGGATGCAACCTTTCTTCCAACTTTATCATGTAGTAGTTATAAGCTTGTTTTCTAATGAAAGGCTAATTAGCTGAAGGAAAGGAAAGGGGAAATATTTATATGGTCTTCCATGTTTCAGTGCCTTCAGTAACCCCCAACTCTCCCAAACAATTTAACCCACACTTCCTGCTCTTTGAATTTGCAGCCAAGTTTAATCCAGTTACTATATATGTAGTCCCCTTCTACCCTAAATCAACTTTGTGACTTTATGCCCATAATAACGCTGAATAGGTTGATCTGGCTACCTACAACCCTGGCAAACTATTTTCATATGAGTGATTTTTAATGTTGATTTATCATCTAGCATGGTTTTTGAAAAGCATGTGTTGGGCTAGTGTCAATATTTAAAATAAAAAACATTGTGTTCCAAGTCACACTTAATTTCTAATTTATTGCTTAAATCTCACAACTTTTCCAAGTTCAACAGCCAATATCTCAAGAACTAAATGACCTATTAGAAAAAACAATTGAATTCCTTACATTAATAGCTTGTAATTCTTGTAAAATGAGTTACCATAAATGCTTGCCAATGGTTCAATTAGTGGCACACGAAGTAACGATTTTTACAAATTTTAAAAGGTCATATCTCATAGCTTCAATTTGATGTATAAGTTGACAAATTTGTTATTTTTTCATAATCATGAGGAGGTCATATATGACCTCCAAACCACCTAATGTGACCTTTACTTCCTGTCCAAACAGGAAGTTCAAATTCAACACATTCTAACGCACAATTGATATGTCTTTTGAATATGAAATTGATATTGTTATTATAAAAGATGATAAACCCTTGCACAATATGATATTGACATCATCGATGATAATTTGATTGAACCGGAAGTTGACTCGAACACCGTGTGTTTGTTCTAACAAACACTTAAGCTCTAGTTTAAATTGTTTCTTTGTTCGGCAAGAGTATCTTTGTTTTGAGGCGTTAAGTCTGGCGCAGACTGAAGTTCATCAATTTTTTGGTTTATTTCTAGAAAAGCTTTTCGTTTTTCTTTGGCGATTTTGGAGCCGTACATTTGGCTTAAAGATTTAATGTGCGACTTCCCGAAGTCCCACCAAGAAGCGAGACTAGGGAAGTCGCACTTTTCGCTTTCAATCTGTCCAAAATTGCGTTATGATATTGCGGTAATATTTATCTTCAAGTAGAGAGTTATTAAAATGCCAATAGGCGCTACCCTTCCGATTTTGGGAGGGGAGTTTAATAACAAGAGTTTTGGTATGGTGTGCAAAAATACATTTACCAGCTCAAATCATCATCACCCTTTATGTATTTTAACCTGATCCTGTTATGTATATTTATAGCCATCATAGTTAGGTCTCAATATGTGTCCCCCAACACATGTTTCCGTGTAATGGACTTCCAAAGTTCACAAAACGTGCATGACAGCATTATTACATTATTAATTTATCACATCCTAACACAGGAATGAAATGAACCAAAAATAAATATTTGGCATCATCAGAAAGCCCATTAAATTCTCCTTAAGTTGATATCCATGTCTCAAAATGTGAAAGTTAGGGGACATTCCTCATTTCGATGAAGCGGGTCACAATGTCATATTACACGTATTCAAAACTAATATTTAGACAAATTGCCCACCAATTCAAAAAATGCCTACCTTCATTTCGTTTTCAAAATTTCAATATCCAATACCATTTGTATTGAAAACGTGTGAGAACATATTATATTCCTACTTGATGGCCCATAATAGTTCCCGTCACGTGGTCCGTAATAGTTCCCGTCACGTGGAACAAACTTCTACACTTTCACTGGTTCGTTCCCAAGTGGCGCGTATTCGCGTAGGCCTACGTCCTATTTGGGGATCGCAGATAATGTATAGCCTGACGTCACACTTCTGACCTCACATTTCGAGACTCCTGGATTACGCCAGATACGTCCTCGGCCGCCATGATTTCCCCGAGATTCAACTTTGACCTTGGTTGGTAGCTGGCGTGCATTCGAGGCTCGAAGCGTGACGTCAGATCTTCAGCGCAATAATTATATGAAATCCCTTGAATGGTGCGCATGGAGCCTGTCTATATCCTTGATAGGATAAAGACAGGGGACCAGTCTGAGGCAGCTGGTCTTTACCGGCCGTTAAATACACTCCACGTGTTCACGTTTCATCCAATCACATTGTCTTAACTGTCTGCATTTGAATGGCCAATAATTATGTCTAGTCTGTACTGTGTAACAGAAAATGTTGGTATGTTGTATTTATGTCATTACATTCCTTTCTCTTTTAGGTTCGTTCCTTCAGCATTTATCTATCTGATGGCAGTGACACCAGTAGTGTGGATAATGGAGTTGTCAATGCTTGACTTCAGACTGAACCTTCAAAAAGCACTGGGTGCCAGACGAGTGTGTCACCAAGCTTGAAGACGTTGCCTGCTACAAAAGCGTAAACTTAACAACATCCGTTGAAGTGACTAAGGAACAAATGGTAGGCCCGGAGAAGGGGACTATTTAAAATAAGAAAGTTTATTGTCGGTGCTTCTGCTGCTGCGGTTTTTGAGATCAATCTGTATATTTGGCTGTATTAGTTTATATGTATAGCTGAAAGAACACCGTAACGCAGATTTGTGCTACTGCAACGGTTATTGCGACTAGGTTTCAGCTCCAGTTATTGAGACGTAAAACCCCTTTACACTGTTGACAATCTCGAAAGCATATCAAATGATCACAAAATGTACACATTTGCAAAAAGAATATTCATAGCACTTACGTGTGAGATTGGTTAATGTACAACGTGTACAAATCGAAGACAAGTGTGTCAAGTCTCTGATGCTGAGAAAAACATACAAATGAATCGCCACTAGAGGGAGGTATTTCAGACGATGTTGAATGTACAAAATAATACAGCAAGCATACAGAGACTTGATCTGCTAATGTTGTCATTGTTGTTGTTTATGTGTTTTGTGTATAATTTTAAAAGAATCACAACATCTATGATTTTTGTTTAAATTTTCTTTTTACATCTTAACCTACAGGACATTTACAACCTCAAAGCCGACTTCTCGACGACTCTTCAGCAAACGTTGATGCTTGTCCTCATCCTAGGCCGGTGGCTTCTCCCCAAGGGACAACTGACCCGGGACCAGTTGTCGCAACTCCTGCTGGTCTACATCGGCATGGCGGCCGACATGCTTGAGTTTTCCTCGGAGACACTCAGGCTCGACAAGATCGCATGCAACTTGGGCATCTTCTACGCCATCTTGGCCGTCTGGACATGGAGCCTGATGCAGTTTACCCTGGGACTGACAGCCACTAAGGCCCGGAAGCGCCGGGTGGCCGGTAAGGTTTACCGGTCCGAGCTAGAAGAATTGAACAAACGGAGATACCGGTATTCAAAGAAGGTGTCTGTGTTTTGTTGCGGTACAGAACTTTGGGCTTTACTGACCTCTGTATTTATACAGGATGGCCCCTACCTTGTCATTCGCCTTTATCTCATCTTCGCCTTGAGTATCTATGGCCAGTCAACTATTTTCTTTACTTGTAAGAACGCCCTGTTGCTGATCCTGCAGTTCTACCGCCTTTCCGTGGTCTTGACGGAGACCTACCATGCACACGAGAAGAGTCTTCGCATCCGCCGTCACGCGCAACTTTCACTTGATGAGACGATTAAACCCGAGGATCAGGACCAGACCAATGAGGATTTGACCCTTGTAAATGAAGTCGCAATGGCGATCATATCTGGTAACATGTTACCGAATGGTGCAACACCATCCACCAATCACATTGATTCTGACCATGTAGATGGACCGCAGCTGGCCAATCATTCAACAGGCATCGATGACGGTGTATCACGTCCATCCAATGGGGACGCAGTGATAGAAATGGGCAATGGGAAGATGGAGACCGGTTCCCCTAAAGCAACAAGGAATCACAGGATGAATGGGGGCCTGAGAGTAGATGACGTAGAAATTTATTCACGCCATAATGTGACCTTCGATTTGGATGATGACCGATAAAAGTATGTTGAGTTTCGTGGTATTACGTTTTCAGGAGGAGACAAGATTGGCAAGGGTGGCACACCGCCTCGGTCACGGCCTAATGAGGGCGTAAGTCAAACCACTGTTTTCGCCAGGCAAGGATATCACTGGTTGCTAGCGTGCGTGATTGGCTCCATTTGCATTCAGTTGTTAACGGTTACCAGTGAAGAGTTTTTAACTGTAAACAAGAACGAACGAAAGAAAAATGGCCTATACAAAATTTATTTTCGGGTAGAAAACTCTTCAAACTCAGTGATAGGGCTTAAGTGCAGCAATCATGTGTTCAAAAACATAGCTAAATATATTCTATTTGGAAGAAGGTGGATGAGAGGATGGAAATGCAAGTGTCTGCATTTTCGGTTTGTATATAAACTGATCTTATCCATTCAAGAAACGGTACTGTGACATTACTTTCATACGTGTGTACGTAAATAGGCGATAAAATGGCACCGCGAAGTGCCCCAAACTCGGAACTGAAGTGCATTTCACCACTAGAGGGCTACGATATGCACAAGGCAGTAACGGATCTCACAAATTTGATTAGAAAATAGATCCTGAGCTCTTATAATTTGTTGTCAAAACATGAACATCATCTGTGAAAAGATCACAACAATGCATGATTATAAAATCACCATAATATAATACACTTTTTGTACAATCTCAAAAAACATAAGCTGATGATGGTATCAAACATCCCTTGAAATATTTCTGTCATTTGAGTATAAATTTATCAAATTATTTCGCAAATGATTTTTCCCCCTGATGACGTGAATTCGCTGTTGGAATGAATAAGAAACATTTTCACTATTTTCTAGTTATAACGACAGATAGAATGATTAAAGCTGTTTGGTTTTATGCATATCTCTTGATTCTTATAAAGTATGGATGCCTTTACACAAATTTTGCCAAAGGTGTATACTGGCTTTATTATGACAATTGGTTTTGATAGACTGGATTGTTTTGAATGATGGCTTATTTGTTGGTATGAGCATATTATTCGCCAACCAAACTACTCTACAATTAGTACGTCGAAAACAATGTAAAATGTCGTTTTTTTTTTCTTCTTTCTGGAACTGTATTGTGGGTAATATATTTGTTAACAAGTTTGTGAAATATTTTGTGACATCACAATTCACATATAATTTCGAATACATTTGTGATTTTGTTGTATGAACATCACAACTGTTTATAAAGGTATTTGTGATATTTTTGGTGATATTTGTTGTGAATATCACAAATATTTGCGAAGACATTGCTGATGGCTGATGTCCCTTCATGGCCACTGTATCATAATCCTATTTGGAACTAAATACATACCTGTAATATTAGAATATGCCCTTTCGTACACAGACAATACCTGCTGGCGGGACTTGTCTCTTTTCAATATTATATAAATATTATATGAATTGAATTAATTATATGAATGTGATTCTTGTGTATGCTGTGTCGTCTATGTAGCTATACACAAGGGTCAGGTTTTTGACTCGTTCCCCCGTTTGGTAAAGTTGTAGTGCACTTATTGGAACTCTGCAAGGCCTTATAGCACGTAGGCATGCAATCACAGCGTTTTTGCAAATAGGCCTATTTTTATTTGTTATATAGGGCTATACGCGTCGAGTGATCCCAAAAAATTCCTATGATTTGCGGCAAGGATGTAATTACACACTTTTTAGGAGCTTGTATAGTGACTGCACTTGAGGTGCTAATATTCAGCACTTCGTATTTTTAGAGTGCAGCTAAGAATTGTCTCAGCAAAATAAAGATTTAAATTGTAATTACATGAAAAATTAAAAGGCTTTCTGGCCCTTAATTTGTTTGTCTTTCCTGAAAAATGGCAAGGTAGGCCTATACGCTATTGGGAGAGGGGTAGCTGTATACATACATACATACATCTGCTACACTCTAAAAAACGAAGTGCTGAATATAGCACCTCAAGTGCTAAATTCAGCACTTTGAATGTACTTTGTATATGCACTCTAGAAACGAAGTGCTGAATATAGCACCTCAAGTGCTAATTTTAGCACTTTTTAGGAGCTTGTATAGTGACTGCACTTGAGGTGCTATATTCAGCACTTCGTTTTTTAGAGTGTACTTGGTGGGTGAATTCCAAGGGAAAATAATGGCTGCGCCACTGGCCGTGTATTCGCTTGGATACATCAAATGGTAGACACAAAATACATTCAAAGTTGTTTCTATTCATTCTAAATCTTTCCTTAATTCGAAATTATTTCACATAGTGACAAAAGCTCAGAAACAATTATTAATATGGAAGACTGATGCCGCCTTACACCGAGTAAGCAGTTCAGTGGCGTAGGGGGGCGGGACAGGGGAGGGGCCGCCCCACTTGTTGGTATTTCTGAAGTTGTTTGTCTGCTAAACAGTGGTGTGTAAAAAAAATAATAAATAAAACAGTGAAAAGAAAATTAAATTGTACATAAAGTGTTGTTTTAAGCGGTGTTTTTGTTTTTGTTTTTGTTTTTGTCTTTTATTATGGGTGGGGGAAATAACCTCGACCCGGGAATGTATCTTGATTCTTATGCGTAAAACATAAATGCAAGCAATTATTATCTTTTATCAAGGATATATATATATATATGTCAAGTGTTAACTTTATTCTTCCATTGTGTTGATATTGGGCGAGTTTCCTAATTATGTACACCTCTGGTGTAGGTTTGAACACCTCAATTATGTACACCTCTGGTGTAGGTTTGAACACCTCAATTATGTACACCTCTGGTGTAGGTTTGAACACCTCAATTATGTACACCTCTGGTGTAGGTTTGAACACCTCAATTATGTACACCTCTGGTGTAGGTTTGAACACCTCAATTATGTACACCTCTGGTGTAGGTTTGAACACCTTAGTAAGTGCATAAGTGCCCTCATGTTTGGGGATCGATATTAATTATTGAATGTAAATTTTAGAATATTAATTATTGAATGTAACACTCCCCTGGTCATATGTTGGACAGTTTGGGGATGGGATAAGGACAATAACGCCGAAGGGGTCGTTGGCACCCATATGTACTTCACAATGGTACCCAGGCAATCATAAAAGTACCCTGAATGAAAACGACACCTTGTGCGACAAAAACTGATAAGCTCATTATTTCGGACATAATTATGTTTAAAAAAATATCCTTTTTCATTCGACTGCACGAGCATATACGTTCACAAGTCAATCAGTTATAATAAAATAAATTATAATTTCGACAGTACACTTTACTTTATTAAATAATATTCCGTATTTTTGTTATAGTTTTATGTTATGCTAATATTTTATATCAGTCGGGAGTAATTGTTTTCAGACACTTTCGGTGATATTTCAGTGGGAAGGCCCAATAATTTTTTCAGTCGGCATTTACAGCCTCAGTCGGCAAATCAAAAGTACTAGAACAAGGGTTGGTCCATAATAAATTTTCAGTCGGCAAACCTAGAGCTATGGACTGAATGCCCCCCCCCCCCACTTCTAAGTAGCAATCAACGCCCATGACTGAATGGCATTCCAGGCACTCTAGGAATTCATCATGGTGATCAGTTAAGTTTAGGCATAAGCCGCAAGCAAAAATCAAAAAGGTTTGTTAAAGTATTGTCAGTAACCTCTATTTAAAACTATAAGTATAATCGTATTGTAAAATCACTATTCGTTCAAAGCGTCTAGGACTGAAAAGACGAACTTCCGCCCGAAACCGCAGCTCTAAATTTCTGTGAATAAAATACAATGTATTACAAAGTAAAAACAACTGATAACAAACAACTCAGCAAATCTTCAGTGGAGTGTCGTGGCCGAGCGGTCTAGCGCACCGAACTCAAGTTCTGGTGTTGCCAGCAGCAGGGTGTGGGTTCGAGCCCCGGTCGTGACACTTGTGTCCTTGAGCAAGATACTTAAGCATAATTGCTTCGTCCTTCGGATGGGACGTTAAGCCGTAGGTCCCGTGTACTAGATTAAATAATGCACGTAAAAGAACCCAGAACACTTATCGTGTAAGGGGTTTACCCCGGTGTTTCTGGTTCACATTGCAAGCGCCCTTGTTTACAGGTTTCCTCAGGCTTTCGAGCTTACAGTGCTTAAGTGCGCTTTTCTGAGGCATCCCTTGGTTTCATTACCAGAAATGATTAATAATAATAATAATAATAGTTCTTAGAAACACGATACATTTTCAAACCCATTTGCCGACTGAAAATTTATTATGGGCCAACCCTTGTTCTAGTACCTTTGATTTGCCAACTGATGCTCTAAATACCGAGAAAAATTATTGGGATGTCACACCCCTCCCCCCACTCGCTACGGCCCTGGGCGGTGGGAACGAGTAAACTCAATAGGCCTGAGCAATATTTGTTCTGCATTAAAAAAATTATATTATAAATATATAAATTTACCGACAAATTCGAGTGGCATGGTAGTCTAGTTGTTAGAAGGCTCACCTTCCATGTAGGTAATAATAATAATAATAATGTATAGATTTATATAGCGCACGTATCCACCAACTAAGTGGCGCTCAAGGCGCATTATATTATTATCCCTGCTCATAAGGCTCATAAGGTTCATAAATCATTCCTGAAACCATCTCAGCTCCCTGGGGAGTATACAGCTCAATTGCTGCCATTTCTAGCGCATATAGAGCAAACCATCTCTGCCTTCACAGGTACCCATTTAACCCCTGGGTGGAGAGAAGCAATTATGGTTAAGTGTCTTGCTCAAGGACACAGGTGTCACGGCCGGGGCTCGAACCCACACTATGCTGCTGGCAACACCAGAACTTGAGTTCAGTGCGCTAGACCGCACGACAATCCACTTTACGTGCATTATACAACACACGGGACCTACGGCTTTACGTCCCATCCGAAGGACGAAGCAATTATGGTTAAGTACCTTGCTCAAGGACACAAGTGTCACGACCGGGGCTCGAACCCACACCCTGCTGCTGGCAACACCAGAACTTGAGTTCGGTGCGCTAGACCGCTCGGCCACGGGATCGAGACTAGGTTTAGGTTGTAAATATTTGTAAAAGAATTTGCAACATTTTTTGTTAACTACAACACTAATTCAGAAAAAACCTTTCCGTATAATAATAATGTATGGGCTGTGGAGGACTTTTTTAAGGAATATAAATTCCAAAATTCATTTTTAGTATGCATGCTAGTTGCCGACCATAAAAATATGGTTTGGCTATTTAACATTTATTTTAGTCTTATATATTAATTAGTCGAAATTTAGTCACACACGGCTCTTCATACGAGACAAAAAACGCAACGGTGAACACTTCTAGTACGACGCGTGAACACTTCTAGTGCGACGCTTAAACACTTCTAGTGCGACGCGTAAACACTTCTAGTGCGACGCGATAACACTTCTAGTGCGACGCGGTAACACTTCTAGTGCGACTCGTAAATACTTCTAGTGCGACGCGACAACACTTCTAGTGCGACGCGGGAACACTTCCAATGCGACGCGACAACACTTCTAGTGCGACGCGGTAACACTTCTAGTGCGACGCGACAACACTTCTAGTGCGACGCGACAACACTTCTAGTGCGACGCGGTAACACTTTCTTCTAGTGCGACGCGTGAATTCTAATGCGACGCTTACACACTTCCAGTGCGATGCGTGAACACTCCTTGCATCGTGCATGTGTCCTTTTTAGAACACCATAGTTTCCTGACTTTGTTTCTAAATGTTTTGTACCATTTGCGGCTATTATGTTTGTTGCGCAAGGCACATTTATACAGTCTATTTTTGGATTGAACTAGTTTGATTATTTTGGGAGTGATCCATGGAACTTTACGTTTACCTTTAATTTTTATCAAACACGTCAAACACTTGGACAATCAAGAAGCAGTACGGAACATAAAATGAGGAAAACTTTGAAGATGTGGAGATTGAAGGGTACAGTGATGATGAAGCAAGCGGTGACGAGGCGGAGGATGAAGAATATGCCCAGGATAAATCAGTTTGGCCCTTCAAGGTGCCCACTCTATGGTTTCAGGCATACTGACATGATTGACTATATAGAAAAGGATCATATCACAACCCCACCATTAATTTCAAACAAAAGAGATCACGAAATCATGGGTATGTAGACAGCTCCCCTCATCCCCTCCTTGTGCCACACACAATTGGTGGAACCATAGAGATCCTTTCTCTATGGTGGAACGTAGAGTGAAACTCGTATCAGAGGCCAGCCAGGCAGTTCATAAGACCAAAGAGACGGCTTCATCAGGCAAAGAATAACATCCAGATCACCAATAAAAACATTTTCTTCAAAGAAAGACTTCAGTTCCTACATATAGCCTACTATAACTTGTAGACTCAACAATGGCTAAAGTGCTCCTTATGTGTTTTATGCATACGTTTCTTTTACCATGTAAATTCAATATTGGGCTCACAAAATTATGCGTGGGACATCTCTGGAGCTTATTTGTATCTAACTACACAAGAAAAATATTCTCAAAACATTTAGTGTACAGGTAAAATGCAACAGAAAACACATTTCAAAAAGTGCACATTACCCATTTGCATCCCTGACAAGCCATATAGTAGTATGACACTAACCCCAAATGATCGTATTTAGACACAATCCAGAGACCTCTTTATAGTGTATTGGAATTAAATTAAAATTCTTGGAAATGCCTATTTGTGAGGTCTCTAGAGCCTGGAGAATCTATTTGAACAAAAACTAAATAAAATTGTATGTATTTCCATACATAAAATCAAACAGAAAACGCACAAAAAACGATGACTCAGCACTTTTTGGTGGAATGTTATAATCCATTTTTTGGTTGGGCAAAGTTTTTTGGATGAATTATTTTTTGGTGGAATGTCTTAGATATTGCCAGAACATCATTTAAGGGTATTCAGAACTTAAAATTCCAACTTTTCCAAAATTCACTGCACCCTACTGTAGAGGGTAATTTTCATTGGGATGAGAATAACTCACTGGAAACCTGGACTATCCATAATAAATTGAGAAGAAAATAAAAGGTTATACATCGATAAATATATTTTTTTGGTTTTAAAAACTGTATTTTTAATGATTTTTTGAATATTTTGTATTTAGCACTGTTTACTGTGGGAGTTTATTTAGTGGGGTGCACCCATAACCGTCAGTGACACCGACCAATTGCCATCTTGCCATCTTGCAGGGGCGCCCTCAAGGCATACAGATTACAGTACGCACGTGCGTACCATTACAGTTTATAAAATATTATTTATTTATAATTATTTATACAACTTTATACTTGCACAATATTTGCACATGAAATCCTTTAAAAACACAGACTTCCCATGGGGGCGCTGCTCATGCGGCGACTCGCTCGCTTTTTCGCTCTCTAAATTTACTCATTTTTCTTATTCATCAAACTGTTATTGCATGTAAATTGTGTGTAAACATGGTTGTTAAACATTGTGCCTACATTCTATGGACTATTCTTACCATTGGACTGACTTCCTTGGATGGAAACGGAGTTTTTTTCTTTGTGACAATGAGACTTACTTATACTAGTCAGGAGCTTCGATCTCTACGCTCAGGCACTTATGTCACCGGCCTGCAACATGTCGACTTACCTAGCGAGATGAAACCCAGAAAGCGTGGCAAAAGAGGGGGATTGAAACGTAAGTTACGGGCTCAAGGATGTAAACCTTATCTACCATCAATTATTATGGGGAATGTCCAGTCTTTACCGAATAAAATGGATGAACTATGTGCAAATGTTAGATATATGAATGACTTTCGCACAACTAGTGTTATGTGTTTTACCGAGACTTGGTTACGGGACTGTGTTGATGATTCTCATGTTAACATTGATGGTTTTTCACTGCTACGTGGGGATCGGACTAGTGATTCAGAGAAGGAAAAGGGCGGTGGTGTCTGTGTTTATGTGAATCAAAAATGGTGTCACCGCAATAACATTACAATTAAGCACACTTCATGCTCTCCGAATGTTGAAATTCTCATCATAAGTCTCCGACCATATTATTTACCACGGGAGTTTTCACATATTATTCTTACAACAGTCTATGTACCTAATCGCTCCGTTGCTAAGACCGCCGCTATTGAAATCAGCCAGGCTCTACAGGGTATCGAGTCCATATCCCCAGACGCATTGTTCCTGATCAATGGAGACTTTAATCACTGTAAGCTATTGAAAGGTGGTGTACAATACTATCAACACGTTACTTGTGCCACTCGTGGCACAGCTACCCTGGATTATTGTTATTCAAACGTTAAGGATGCCTACACAGCAACCCGATTACCACATTTAGGACGAGCTGACCATAATCTACTGTTATTACGATCCAAGTATCGCCCCATTGTACAGAGGGAGAAACCGAAAGTTATCCGGGTGAAGAAGTGGACTCCAGAAGGGGTTAATAATCTCAAAGCTGCTTTTGATTGCACCGACTGGAATGTTTTCATTGACTCTAGTATCGATATCAATGAATTGACTGAGTCTATTGTGGATTACGTGAATTTCTGTACAGAACTTATTATTCCCACAAAGGAGGTTAAGATCTACTCCAACAACAAACCGTGGATTACAAAACATGTCAAAGGGATCATTAACCGTAAAAAGAAGGCGTTTGCACATGGTGGTGATAATCTGGTACAGGTACAGAAAGAATTGAAAAAAGCCATCCGGAAGGAACGCCTTAACTACAAACGGAAAATTGAATCACACTTTAAGGATAATAATATGAAGAAAGTATGGGAGGGTATGAAACTGATGAGTGGGTACGCTGGAAAAAATACAAATTCTTGCCAGAACTTATGATTGAATCCAACCATAAGTTACGTAAACGATCTTAATACGTTTTATAACCGCTTTGACTGCCGTAATTTTAACGAGGACATTGTTTTTATCAAGTCTCATCTTACTAGTTTTACCGATGATGGACATTTTATTTGTACTGAGGAAGATGTACGCCGCGAGTTCAGTAAGCTTGTGCCATGTAAATCTTCTGGGCCAGACAATCTCTCACCACGATTATTGAAATTGTGCGCCGATCAGCTATGCGGTATTTTTAGTATTATTTTTAACTACTCATTTTTCAATCAGTCTGTCCCCGACATTTGGAAGAAGTCTTGTATCATCCCAATTCCTAAGAAATCGAAAGTATCATGCATGAATGATCTTCGCGCAGTAGCTTTGACCTCGGTTGCCTTTGACCTCGGTTGCCTTTGACCTCGGTTGCCTTTAAATCCTGTGAACGTTTAGTTTTACCACAACTAAAGGGTATAGTGAAGGATTTTATTGATCCTTCTCAGTTCGCATACAGGAGTGATAGGAATTGTGAAGATGCTATTTTAACAGTTATTGACAGTGTAACCTCTCATCTGGATCTCAAATCGGTTTCCGAGAAAAACAAGATCAATGGTGTGTATGGGAAATGTAGCAATTCAGCGAGAATTATGTTCTTTGACTTTTCATCGGCCTTCAACACAATCCAGCCGCATCTGTTGGCAACTAAGCTATTGTCCATGGACGTTCCCAAGCCTATGATCTCCTGGGTCCTGGATTATCTTACCTCTCGATCCCAGTTTGTACGGGTGCAATCTGTCTCTTCCGATATTGTAAACTCAAGCACGGGGGCACCACAGGGTACGGTTTTGGCGCCTTTCCTGTTTAGCCTATACACATCAGACTATAGATCTGGAGCCGATTCATGTCCGATTGTCAAGTTTGCCGATGACACCGCAATGGTTGGACTGGTTACTAATGATGACTTTACAGTGTATTCTAATGAGATTAATAAGTTTGTGGACTATTGTAAGGGCAATTTTCTTTAACTCAACGTTAGCAAAACAAAAGAAATGGTTATTGATTTCAGAACTAACACATTTGATTCTTCCTCTATTGTTATTTCAGGCTCCCCAGTTGAACAGGTCAATTCTTATAAATACTTAGGAGTTGTTATAAATGATGAACTCAATTGGTCAGATAATGTAGATCTTATCATGTCGAAGTTAAATTCTCGCCTCTATTATTTAAGGAAATTGAAATCATTTCATGTTGATCATACTATTTTGTCACTGTTTTATCGTTCAGTAATTACCAGCGTTTTTACTTACTGTATTGTGTGTTGGGGAGGCAGTGCTACTGAACAAGATAAGAAGAGAATTAATAGGATAATTAGGAAGTCTGGGTGTTTGATTGGGGATGACCAGCGGCCGCTGGATTCATTCTATCACTCCTGCCTCCAACGTAAGCTTCGCTCTGTGATGGACGACCCCGGTCATCCGTTGCATGGTGAGCTCGTTGGGCGTGTCATTAGTCGAAGTGGTAGGATGAGGCCCCCGGCTGCTTGTACAAACCGATACAAACATACTTTTGTTCCGATGGCTGTGACATATTTTAATAGTAATTTCATACGTTAGGTGGGGATATTTATCAGGTTTCTTATTTTCATGTCCAATAGGTTTAAATTGGCATATTTTGATTGTCTTGATTTTGTTGTAGTTTTTTATAACATTTTATCATTATTTACACACGGTGGACGGGGTTTTTATGAGGCCTGTATCTTAGTATCTTAGTATTTTAGTATTTTAGTACAACTCGCAGTCGGTTAGCGGGGGTTTATTTTAGGCGTAATTTTCATGTCTAGTAAGTGTAGGTTATTTTATGGTTTTTCTCATTGTATATTTGTAGTTTTATTTCATTTCATTTTTGTGTTTTTCTTTGTATGTATGTGTATGTATATGTGTTTTATATATATATATATATATATATTTATGGCGAGCTGAAATTGCCCAGTTATGGTGCTTAATAAAGTTTACTTGAACTTGAACTACTTGAACTTGGGCTTCACACCCTACATCTCAACAACATCCCCACATTTGTCGCCGGCTATTCATCCATCAGAAGTTGTATATTTATATCTTTGCCTCATACTTATTATCAATTTTAATGAGAAAATGTTAAATCATCGAGTAAAGAGGATCATTTCTCGCTAGCATACCACGTGACCCAACACATGCATCATGTACAGTACGTACATGTGACTGTTGTGTTGCTGGGTTGCGGGTACCGTGGTGGAAACATTTTGACCGCGGATCAGTGAAATTATGTTTGTATGGATTTTATGATTTTTTTTTATAGATATATCTACATATCGGGACAAATATTTATGCAAAAGTACAAGTCTCTAAATCATTTTGTTCGGGAGTTATAGGGCTTTTTAATTTTTCCATTGTTTTAGCCCATGATAACGGAATCGGTCACGCTTCAATGTTTTTTATGACTTAAGATACATCATCATATCAAGACTAATGTTTTTGCTCCATAGTGCAAGTCTGTTCGTTTGGGAGTTATTGGGCTTTGAATCTTGCCATTGTTTTCGCCCATTAAACCGGAACCAATGGATTTTATTTCAATTTAAGGTACATTTACATATCATAATTAATGTTTTTACCAAGTTACAAGTCTGAACATCATTTCATTATAGGACGTTTAAATTTCATTGTTTTAGGCCATAATAGCGGAACTAATTATGTTTGTATGGATTTTAGATATATTTACATATCAGGACAAATGTTTGTGCAAAATTACAATTCTCTGCGTCATTCCGTTTGGATGTTATTGTGGTTTTTACATTTCCATTGTTTTATTCCATTAAATGCCGACTTCTGACTAGAAACTGGAGACCTTGTTGCTGGCTTAATAATATGAGGGCCCATTGATATTTTAACAATGCACTAAAAAATAGGCCTATGAAGGGAAACTCCCGTGACATTGCACAATCTTACCAATACCAGGAAGTTAATATATATTAATAGTATATAACATTATGGTTCTAGTCGAAAAAATAGAACAGGAAAGACGAAACCACAGGTGTAACAACGAAGAGAGTGATACTGCAGGAACAATCATGGAAACTTGGCCAACTTTACTCGGGTTTAAAGCTTGTATTTTACTGGGGACGGTGTGCTGTGTTCTCGCTGTTTCTGATGGGGCCATCTCATTTGAAAATTGTGGTAAGACTTAATCCTCGTATCTTCCTTTATACCGGGAAATATCAATAATTAATAAATAAATAAATAAATAAATAAATAAATAAATAAATAAATAAATAAATAAATAAATAAATAAATAAATAAATAACAAAAATTGTTTTTCTTTTCCCTTAGGGCCACCTTTTGAGATATCGATTGAACCAAATCCACCCCGACTTCGTCAATCGGTCAACATGACATTTGTAGGCAAGGCTGGTAAGTTAAATATATTTGTAGGAGAGAGGCAGCTTCCCTTGATACCGAGCTAATGAAATAACGCATAACCGGCAGTGGCGTAACTAGGGTCTAAATTTCAGGGGGGCACTAGGGGTGCACCACTTTTTCTAGGGGGCATGTCAATACTTGAATCCTGCAGTCTCAAATAGTACTACATTACTGTACGGTACGGAGGTTGCATATGACAAAATAATAATCAAATTATCATTTAACAGTTTAAAAATTCATTGTCATCAACGGTAAAACTGGCAAGTTCATACTTGATTTTGTGGGTAAAATAATAAGTCCTTCCGATTTTTGCGTTTTCACGAAGTGCCAAATTGTTTTATTAATGAAGTACGCATTAATTAAAAGCAATTTTGTACTGTTAATGATTTCAATTGTACAAATACTAATTGTAAGCTGTTTTTACAGTTCGGCCAACGGAATGAGGTAGAAAATGTGATTTTACAAAGTGCCTTCCTTCAAACGTAAATTTCTGCCTATAGACATAATTATGTAGTGTTCTGACACTTTTTGGCTCTTCGTGATGTTGCTGACGATGTCTTTGGTATGCAAAGATTAAAACATGTCCATATACTGAAAATTCTCTCGAAATTACCACTAGAAGCTTTTCTGGTCATAAGTGCGGTGACGAGTTTGCTATGAAACGATGTCCAATTGCTGCCAAAATTGCTGGATCGATTGGAATTCTGCTGCGTTGTGTTTTAAAAGGCTTTTTTTTACGTAGGGGCATGAACGTTTACCCGATTTGTGCGGCCTCTCTTAGCCACCGTACTAAACCAAAAATACACCAACAACAGGAAGTTATAGGCCTATAGTTCCAGTCGGACAAAAATAGAACAGGAAAGACGAAACCACAGGTAGAACATCGCGTGTGAACGTACGTTTGCCCGATTTGTGCCGAACATACGTTTTTAGCCATCATACTTTGTGTATGGGGAATTTCGTCTGGTTCCATCCAATAACCGCGTAGACATCTCTAAAAAAAAAAGTAGAAAAAAAGCGTGTCACCTCACCGTTTTGAAGCCGACCTATGACCAGAAACAGGAGACTTTTTTGCCTAAAGTGATTATTGAGCAGTTTTGCTCAGAAATCCGTTAGCAGATTGGGGGGGGGGGGCGAGACATGTAAATTCACCATACTTTTTACGCGCCTTTTTTGGCGTGTGTCTTCCTTTTTCAAGACCCTGGATCGCCCCGAAACGACCAGGCTGGTTGTGATGAGTCAGTGAGATTGTGCTGTATTATACTAATTCATGCATGGTTGGTTTTGAATTTAACTTCAAGTGTTTAATGCAAATGCCTACACGCCTGGTAAAATCACTGTGTGACATGATTTATAGATGAGGGTTCATTCCGAAAAGATTTCAGTTTCCAGTGTGAGACCTCTAAAAAAAGGTTTCCGTGCAATGTGGTTTTAGCCGCGCGTAGGGATCCGATACAATGGAACAGTCCCATGCACTGTTTTCATAAACCGATTTTCATCGGGTTAATGATAATTATTTCAGCCATTTCTCATTTAAAATGTGACTTTATTTCAGGTCGAAAAGTCTCCGGTTTCTGGTCTCCGCGCGCGTCACCTCAGACCCGCGCGTCACCTCAGACCCGCGCGTCACCTCAGACCCGCGCGTCACCTCAGACCCGCGCGTCGCATTTTTATTTATTTATTAATTTTTTTGTTCCTATGAAACGATGTCTAATTGCAGCCAAAATTGCTGAATCGATTAGAATTCTGCCGCGCTGTGCTTTAAACGACTTTTTTTTTCACATAGGGGTATGAACGTTTGCCCGATTTGTGAGGCCTCTCTAATAGCCACCATACTTTATATAGGCCTATGGGAAATTTGGTCCCCGCGTATATAATGTATCACGTATTTTCCTGTTGGCAAAAAAAAAACCATGGCCGAAAAAAGCGTGTCACCGTACCGATTTTGAAGCCAACCTATGATCGGAAACCGCAGACTTTTTTTGCCTAAGAATGTAGGAGGTACAAAACGTAAAGTTGTGGAATGGCCGTTTGTTTATATTATTGAAAGGATCGATCGAATGGCGCTATGCAGAATATGCATGTACATACACTCTTAAAACTAAAGTGTTGAATCAACATTTTAAAGAGTTCGGTCAGTGACAACTCTTTATAAAGTTGGATTTAACTTTTGAAAGTGTTGAATTAACATTGATAAAGTTAGACTTAACTCCGTGTTAATTCAACACTTTCTTTGAGTTGAATTTAACTTTATAAAGTTGTTGTCACTCACCAAACTCTTAAAAGGTTGATTCAACACTTTAGTTTTAAGAGTGTAGTGCTCATCTTTAACTGAGTTTAAGACATCAAATTACAAGGATATATGATGGAGTTATAAAACAATGATAAGTGAATTAGTTTCGTTCAGTGCGGAAATTTATTATAAATTATCACTCGGAAACAACTGGGTGATTTTATGGGGATACAATATCAAAACGATAAGGATCTATGTGATTCGAGTTATATAAAACAAATATTGGGTGCCTTTATTTCGGCTAATGGAAGCATTTTATTATATCACTGGATGAACATCTGGACTGTTCCATCTTCAACAGGCGAAGCCGAGTGAAAATGGAACAGTCCAGATGTTACCTCGTGATATAATCGTTTCCAATGTCCTCTAAGACACCCAATTAGTGGAGTGTCATGGCCGAGCGGTCTAGCTTACCGGACTCAAATTTTGGTGTTAGCAGCAGAATGTGGGTTCGAATCCCGGCCGTGACACTTGTGTCCTTGAGCAAGACACTTAACCATAATTGCTTCTCTCCACCCAGGGGTAAATGGGTACCTGTGAGGGCAGAGTTGGTTGATTAGCCCTATATGCACTGTAATGGCAGCAATTGAGCTGTATACTCCCCAGGGAGCTGAGATGGTTTCAGGAATGATTTATGAGCCTTATGAGCCTTATGAGCAGGGGTAATGATATAATGCGCCTTGAGCACCACTTAGTTGGTGGATACGTGCGCTATATAAGTCCACACATTATTATTATTATTGTTATTAATTATGTATAATATTTTACATTTGTATATACAGCTTATAACGCGATTGCTGGATACGTAGAAATGTTTATCAATGTGTGGCCTTTCCACATAAAAGATGTGCTTGATGACGGCATGATCCTCAACCATAAAGGACAGTACATCATCAAGGGAGGTAAGTGAAACCAAATGAGTTTGGTACCATTACTAATACAAAACACTATACATCTACCTCTCGGATTGAACGAAACATTTTATTTCATATCTCTATAAATATAATAGTAAGAGAGAGTGAGGTTAGTTGACCTGCCGTGTATCTCTGACCCAAAATACTACTCAGCAGTAATGAGTATAGGCCTATATAGGTTATCCAAAGTAAGAAATCAAGCCCTCTATTGGTGACCCAAAGTGAGGTCTTAATACATATTGAAATTGACTGCACGAACGTCATAGTCTTGAATCAAGACGTTTAGTGAATGCGTTTGATCGCGCTGTTCCCGGACTCTGTGTGCATTGTCAGAAGTGATATCTCATAATGTCTCGGTGCAAGACTGGACGTGTCCGAGTTTTTCAGGTGGGCGGGGACTATTGCAAATCTGGATGTGTATATATAAATATAACTGCTATTGGTGGCATAACTATGGTGCTACCCCTCCGCCCCATGACATTACTAAGCCCTCATAGTGACCTAAAGGAAAGACTCAATAGAAATGCGCCCTCTATCGACGGTTCATTGTATGCAAGACGTTGGTCAGGCGACATTGGTAAGAAAACTAAAATGAATAGTTTACTTATTCTCTCCTGGTAATTTTTTAAGGAACCCTGCTATATCGGAGGGAATGGGTACACACGATCATCCAGGATGAGCAATATTCACATACAATACTTCCAGTGTAGACTACTACGGAATTGCTAAAGTATTATATTATTTTCACTTGAAGGAATATTTAAAAGGTTCTAACTTATTTTTCAAAACCTGTTTATTTCCAATTATTGCAGAGAAGGTGGCTCTTTCGAAAGTGCTCTGGATCGACGATAATTTACAGAAGGTATATGGACCAAGTTTTTAAAATATGTATTTCCGATTCATTATTAATCCTGATTAATATTACTGTTATAACGACTGTGTGTATGTGACACATAAAAACGTTATCATTCAAGGGAGACTTGTATTCGAGTCCTCAAACCTCAAGTCCGAGAGTCCGAGTCCCCAGTGTCGGGCTCGAGTCCGGACGGTCCCGAGTCATGTGGCTCGAGTCCGAGTCACAAGTCACGAGTCACAAAGGTCGGGTCTGAGTCCGGGTTACGAGTCACTTAAACAAATCAAAGGAAAAAAAGAATACCGTTATATCAAGGTTCCAAATTAAGTGAAAAATACTCGATATCTGGACTAGTATCTCATCAATTTGACTGAACCAAATATTTATTTCCAAAATCAACATTATTTGATTTACTTTTCTTATTTTAATTAACTTGAATGAAATGAATGTAATGAAATTGAAAACAACTTATGGAGGAATATTTTTTTCTCAAAAAAGAATGATCAATTTTTAAGGCACAAACTGTCCACACAAGATGTCACATCAGTAAATAAAAGGGAAGCCAGAAGACTGAATTGTACAAAGGTATGCTCATTCCAATTCTCTTTGAATGGACGAGCAGTACACTTCATCAATGACTTAGAGATTGGCATATATATTTTGTTAATGTGTTAAAATAGTGATTATTGGGCATTTTGCTGCCGAGTCCGAGACCGAAGGGTCGAGTGCGAGTCACCAAAAAAGTTACTCGAGTCGGACACGAGTCCGAGCCCGACTCACACAAGTCTGATAATTACCCACAAACGAAACTAAGATAATAGACCCTTCCCATAAAATATGCTAATTGCATTCGCACATGCGCTCAAACACCACTGGTTGGCAAACTCAAAATGCGGGATCGTCACACAACTCCATGCGCGCGCTATAGCGCCTAGCGCTCGCTAAATTCAGTCAATATAATGGAGACCAATGACTAAGTGCGAGTTATAACACGCGCTAGGCGTTGCGTGACGATCCCGCTTTTGAGTTTGCCAACCAGTGGTGCTTCAGCGCATGCGTGAATGTAATTAGCATATTTCATGGCAAGGGCTCATTATGGGTTTCAGACGATAACAGTTGCAAACATTCTGATAAGTTATTTCATCTACTAGTGTAACACTGCCCTTACAACTTGTAAGACTATGCTCACTTATACAGCTATTCATTCGATCATATGCACTGATGAACAACTACATGAATAAACAATCTCTGTTGTGGAAAATGTAAATTCCACTGTGGAAAATTACGTGTTTGGGCCGATTTGACGATAAAAATAGATTTAAATGTTGAATTGCTATTTTTCCGGGGTTAAATTTCGTTCGCTTTATAAATTCTATTTTTTGAGTCGTCTTAGCCAAACACGGGCGATATATCTCGAACGATTTAAGCAGACAAAATCATAACGAAATGTTTATTGTTTTTGTTTTACAGATGTTGTATCACGGAAATTTAACAATTCGAAATGAGAAGGGTCAGTTGATGGTATGCTTCAGAGGTAATGCGACCATATACTGACCTTCAAAACCTTCCTGGTATACTCATTGTTGCTATTGCAGATAATAGCCTGTACAATTGTTCTCAAAATGAAATTCTTTGGACAAATTGTTTTGAAAATGGTATCAAATATGATATAATCTGTACACAAATAATAATATTTAAAAAAAATAAAACGTGTCTTTCATGAACTCTGATTGTTCTGTTAAAGGTAAGGTATAGAAATGGTAATTAAAAATAACATTTTTGAATTAATGTGAAACTTAATTGCTGTAAAGCTTATGTTGGTATCAATTTTTTATTTAAAAAAAGGTTGTTTAAGGTGCTGCTACATATGTATTTTCACTATTTACTCACTAACGCAACGGAATAAGCTGGTGGCTTTCCCAGGTTGGTTATTTTAATGTATATATTCATTCAAAGAAAGTGCGCATACTCGTGATAGGCTCAGCAGCTCTGCTAACATTACCAATGATATACCGGTAGCTTACTTTTAAATGGTTATTTAAAAAAAAATCCAGTTTGAATTTAGAAGAAGAAAAAAAATTCTTAATCTAAATTCCACATACGAAAAATATGAATGTATTTTCACTATTTTCTCGTTAACGCTGAAACTTTTCTGAAGCTGAGGACCAAAAATATGATTCAGTACAATATTCATTCATTCACCTGCATGAAACGAAATAATAGAAACATAACAATAACTAGAATTTACCGTTTGTTTTAAAATACAAATACTGGTTGTTCGAGTTAACTCCCGGTTCAATCAAGTTAGCAGTTAGCTGTGATAATGATTATGTTTGAATATGTCTGACGTCTATTATCATGACAATATTAATGTAAGCTTCAATATACATATACATTTAGTGTCAGAATGTGTTGAAATTGAAGTTCCTGTTTGGACCGGAAGTAAAGGTCACATCAGGTCAGTTGAAAGTGGTATATGTGAAACGATAATACTTTCTCATGAACATGAAAAATAACAGTAGTACCTACTTTAGTGCAGGAGATTAAAATTACATATAAGGCCAAAAATAAAACAATTGTGTTTAATACAGAAGATTTATAATGCGCACATATCCACCAAGAAGTGCTCAAGGCGCTTTACAGTAAACAAGATAATCATACAATACAATAGCAAATGCAAATGCAAATGCAATATAATACTAAACAAAAGATAAAAAATACATATATGAATGTTAGTAGTCCTTATAGGCAATACACATAAGATGAGTTTTGAAGTTTTTCTTGAAGGAGTAAACAGTTTGAGATTCACGAATGCACAGTTTCCTATTACACTGAAAAAAATTAAGGTGGGTAGGTAGGTAAAATCTATTTTTGGGCTCTAAATTTTGGTAGCCAAAAATATGGTGGGATGACGGTCAATTTTCTCTTTTTTTCGCACTCATTTGTAACAGGTAATAAGTGACAGAATTAATGTCAGATTTAATACTGTATATGTTAATACTACCTATGAGCACTGTATATTCACTGGTTGAGTGGTTTAAGAATATCTGAATTTAGAAAGCAGATGGTTGTGAGTACAAATACACAAGAGCAAGCCACTTTTTTTCAAAGGCTTTATTGTTTACCGACATGTCAAGCAAAACAAACATGACATTTACACTCAGTACCGGTATGACTACAAAAACCTGCAATATGTTACTGTTGTGTTTCATTACTGTGGAGTGTCGTGGCCGAGCGGTCTAGCTTACCGGACTCAAGTTCTGGTGTTAGCAGCAGAATGTGGGTTCGAATCCCGGCCGTGACACTTGTGTCTTTGAGCAAGACACTTAACCATAATTGCTTTTCTCCACCCAGGGGTTAAATGGGTACCTGTGAGGGCAGAGTTGGTTGATTAGCCCTATATGCGCTGTAATGGCAGCAATTGAGCTGTATACTCCCCAGGGAACTGAGATGGTTTCAGGAATGATTTATGAGCCTTATGAGCAGGGGTAATTATATAATGCGCCTTGAGCACCACTTAGTTGGTGGATACGTGCGCTGTATAAGTCCACACATTATTATTATTATTACTACTTTGTCTTCTATAAATATGGAGAAATAAAGAAAAGAAAATATACATGTTTTATGTTTACTTTCTTTTTAAAGGCTGTATTTGCATATTTTCAGTTGTGTCTAGTACAGCCAGGAAAAAAACGAGATAAATTAAATTGCACTTCAGAATATACCTTCTTCTTTTGTTTATGAACACCATAAAAACCTGTAATAAAATAACTATAAATATATAAAAAAATTAATGTTTGTAGATATCATGCATCCTACTTTTCTTTAAATGTTTTGGTCAGGTGATGTACGTGTACCTGTAATTTAGATTTGTCCTTGCTATTTTTACATGTGTAAGTTCAGGGTTTGCCCTTAACTTTTGTTTTTCACTGTCCAGCAGGACCAGTAGGCTTGAATTGTGACTGGTCCGCCAGGTTTTTAACTGGTCCGTCATATACGGCGTGTGCACGCAGTATTCAATCAGTTTCATATAAAAACTAGAGAGAAGTGTTTGAACTGACAAACACTAGGTGTTCGGGAGTGACGGTAATTGGTGACCTCATCTAATTGGGATCATTGAAGAAATGTGACGTTATAGGATTCGTCAAAAATTTCGATACAATACATCCATGTTCAAATTACCAAAATGGCAGGAATTTTTCAATTTGCGGTTGGCATTGGAAATGAAGGTCAAGTCATTTTCATGACTGTTCATATTTCTGAAGTCCTTCACGATGTATAACATCAGGTTTTTTAATTGAGATATGAATGTTTGAAATATTAAATATGGCACTTCAAGTTTAAACCGGACGTGAATGTCTAATCAGTGTCATGAATGTACGCAATTCTTGGGATTTTCACGATCTACTAAAATCGTACAAAGATTGTGAATTGATCTTTTGTTGTTGGGATATAATTTTTTGAAATATTATAGTTTATTTTATTCTCCATGGTTCAAGATTCATGACTGAAGCTTCAAGATTCGTTAATTCATGTTTGATGTCACCAGGTGGCGCTGTTACCTGTGATGACGTCATCAACTGAATATATTTGTTAAGATCTTTCGTATGAGGTGTAGATAGTAAACAAATCATTGTTTTGTTAAGGAGTTATGATTTTATGAAACAATAAAGTTGTAATTTGCATAAATATTGAATTCAATCCTGGAAAGCATGTCGTTGTTGAAATGATGACTATTGCAGTTTGTTTATTGTCACCAATTTAGCATTATTGACATAGCCAGTTACCTGTACCATGATCAAGAAAGACATATAATATTGTGTTGTGGGTACACAGAATACCAGTGGAAAGAACAAACAAAATGGCTAGAATATTTTGATTCCATTCTTGATTTGGTAAATAGCAGTGATTTTTTAACAGTACAAGTATAACGCCATTTCACAATAGATGTGCGTAACTGTGGTGTACAGTTTTGATGTACTGAACAACATGAATGTGTTTTGTGTAATACATTAAACCACCAACAATCAATTCAAATCTCTAAGATCTTTATTAAGTTTAAAGTAAATCAATTTTAGAATACTTTATTATTTCTTCCCATTGTTTGTTTATCATTTCGCCTGTTTACATGTACTTTATGAAAGGTGAAAACAGTATTAAACTAGACACTATGTGTTTGTCCTATGGACGAACACAAAGCTGTTCCGTTGTTGTTGGACTATGATTATGACGCGACCCTCAACCTAAGTTGTAGGCCTAACCCTGATCTTGACATTGACCATTGGGTTCAGGCCTTAAAGATGCATTGGCCGATTTTAGATCGATTTGACGGTCAAAAATTAATTTAAATGTTAAATTGCTATTTTTAGGGATTAGGAAAAGTTATTAGCTTTCATTTGATACCTTGAACGAAAAAAATCCGTCGAGGATTAGTGAGAATAAATTAAAAACGAAAATTAATAAAAGGCTGAATTTCCCTCTTGAAAATTAGAGTCTAGTTACGCCACTGAAAGACTATAATTATAAAGTATTGTTTGTAGTTAGGGA
Organism: Zoroaster sp. YZ-2022; assembly: GCA_029582265.1. NCBI lineage: Eukaryota > Metazoa > Echinodermata > Asteroidea > Forcipulatida > Zoroasteridae > Zoroaster > Zoroaster sp. YZ-2022. Next base: position 12,267,652 of record CM055821.1, on the reverse strand, counting down.
TGTTGGAGGTATTGGAGTGTGATGGCCGAGCAGTCTAGTGTTGTCAGAGTATGGGTTCGTTCCCGGTCATGGTACTTGTTTGTGCGCAATGTGCCATATGATTAAAACATTAAAACATAAAATATTATTTGGTGTCCTGATTCATAATTATTTGTTCACTATTTGAGGCCAACAAGTTACTCACAGGTTCACTCTGCAGCTTCCGTGTACAAACGAATGCTTAAATAAAAAAATTCTATATTTACTGCATTGACATATTTTGGGGGATTTGGTACATTATAAAAACCGTTTGGGATCATTAACATCCGTAGGATTACAATTAATTGGTTTAAAAGGAGCCTCTTGTAACGGTGCTGCACGCTATTTGCGCTACAAACCTCAAAATCTTGACAGTTAATAATTGTCACAAGAGGGCGGCATACTACTTAACCCTTTGTTTATCATCACTAAAGCTCTTGATCAATTTATTTTTACCGGTGTTTGTCCTCCGGACGAACACAAAGCTGTTCCGTTCTTGTTGGACTATGAATGTTATGATGCGACCCCCAACCTAAGTTATAGGCCTAACCCTGATCTTGAAATTGACGATTGGTTGAGATCTTAAAAATGCAGTACCCGATTTTAGGTCGATGTGACGGTCTAAAATGAAATGTGACTTAGACCATTTACAAATAAATACAAGAGAAACTATTATTTCATGTACAATCATGAGTTAAACTCTTTATTCATGAAACTCAAATCAATCATGACATCAACTTCAAATATATTCTTGATAAAGATTCACCTCCAATGGTATTTTCCATAACTTTAAAAACTTTGAAAACCAGCATTTTATGTGTTTTTCCCCAGAAATCGATATAAAAAATCTTGTCACAGGTCATGGAATTGTAGTGTTTGTTTTGGATTAACTCAGTGACTGGAAATAATTTCCCACATGATAAGGTCATATTACCGTTTCTGCTATATAAAGAAGCCAGTAATTTGCAGTCATCTTTAAATGATGGATAATGATTCCATACCCTGCTGAAAGTCTGCTCTGATCATGACGATACTTTCCTTTAATAACTATACTTACTCGTTCGTAAGAAATTGTGTTATTTTTATGCATATGCTATAGTGCCGATGATTTTCACCAAACTATATAATGCCGATGATGTTGGTTCCAGTGTTGGTTCCAGTGTTAGTTGACATGTTATCGCAAAATAAATAAAATTAAAAAGTACAACATTGTTGCTGTCTCTTCTTGTTTTCTGCTGTAAGACATTTAAGTTTGATAAAAACTCTTTCTGGGATGGGCACTTTTAATAAAGAAGAGTAAAATTTCAAGATTTTTTTTCAAACTGCAAACGGATGTAAATAAAAATGTTCACTGATGTGATCAGATTAAACTGTACAGTTATCTTGTACACCACAATGTCCTGTAAGGAGGTGACAAAAATAGTTCCTTCTTTATTGAAATGTGCCAATTATCCTAAGAAATTATTTTCATTTAGGAAAGTTATTTTTTGTCAATACCAGGTTTGTTCCAGCCCTTTGCTTCCCTTAAAACAGCAGCTTCCACCTTCTATATGTCTTCTTATGAAGTCCCTGGTTCATCAGGTCGCTTCCGCTGGGGACTTTCAACGACTGGGGGTTGAACCTGCAGTAGAAATTATTGGAAAATAATAGATTTAGTATTATGTTTTTAATGAACAAATTGTACCACAAACATTTTTCACAAATAGATGTTTATCTGCAAATCTTTACTATGAAGAACACAGACCAATTCTTGCTTGTTTTACCATGGGGATGATTTTACTTTGTGGACACGCAAGTCAATGACAATTTATGAAGGGTTACTTAAACGAGAAGAACTTTGAAAATGACACAACATTCTCTTTCACTGTCTCTTCTGACAAGGAGCCAAAATACATGTAACAAAAAGATTTCACAAATTACCATTCGGGTTACTGTAATATGCTGGGCGTTGTCCTCACTAACCACGTGCGATTTGATTTCTGAAGTCCAAAATTGTCACGAACCCAGCAAATACGCTCTGCCAAAGTGCCGTCCTGGAGGGTACCAGATGTTGTCCTTCAAGGGGTAGGGCCGACTTCGGTGCCGGCTGTTAGGGATGGAGCCTCGTCGGATGACTCTGTGTCCATAGGGGAGACTGGGGGTCTTTTTGAGTTCAGGTTCTAGTCTGTAAATGAAAAAGAAAGCACACTTCCTTGTTAAAATTTTTAAATTCTAATAGAGTATCCTAAAAGAAAATTACAATGCTATTTTTGTAGATATGTTCGCTGCTCTCCATTTAATGCTATAACGCTATAACGCTGAAAGGAGTTTGTTTGAAACTTTAAATTAAAAACTTTAAATTTGAGTATGTTGATCACAGAATGTTTCTATCCAAATGGAATTACTCTTGAGTAAATATTGTGATTGAAATTTCTGAATCATGTATAATGCTTAACCTCACATTTTTTCACCAAATACTAGTGTTAACATTAAGTTTACTTTATGTTTCATTAATATTTTGGACTTTTCATGTCAAATAATTGTCCAGAAAGATTTTATTTAATTTGATTGTTATCTGAGAAGGGTCCTACTAAAAACCGACAACTGACGACAACTCACAACACGTTCTAAATGCACTGGAAACTCAAAAATAAAGTTAAAAATATGTTTATAAGGGACAGTGGCATACATACAGGCTTTCAGTTTGTGAAAATGTGGTTATCGTGAGTTGTCTTGAGTTGTCGTGAGTTGTCGGTTTTTAATAGGACAGGGTCCTACTAAAAACCGACAACTGACGACAACTGACATGACTGACAACAACTGACGACAACTCGCAACAAGTTGTCGTGAGTTGTCGTGAGTTGTCGTGAGTTGTCGTCAGTTTTTGGTTTTTAGTAGGACCGTCTGAGAATGGCCTAAAATTTAGGATATGATTGATGACAATGTTAATGGATGGCACTCATCTAAATTTCATTCCATGTCGAGTTTCTTGTTTCCCCTGCCAACTACAGCTATACAAAACGTTGTATACACCATCAACATTATGTTACATCACTCAAATCTGTGACTATGTTCCTTCATGTGTATCCGTGTACATGGTGACACGTCCGCAAGGTGCACTTGGTGCGAGTGAAGGTACGAGTTGACTATAGTGCAGGTACGAGTTGGCGAAGGTACGAGTTGGTGAAGGTACGAGTTGGTCCCACACAAATTCATGCCTACTTTGACAACAACAAAATTCCTACACCAAAGATTGGTTTCTCACTAATAGGTTTAGGTCATAAAGACCTTACAAAAAAATAATTGGGGATTTATGAGATAAACTTATAAAAAAATACCGTTTTTTTAGTACCTACCTTTTCATAGTGCGTCACTACTCCTGCAGTTTTAGGAAAAAGCTGATGCGTCAGACTCACAGTAGACTTCCTTAGTGTTACAAACCACTGCTTACACGTATAGTGAAGGACTCAAACGTCCCAACATGCAAGTGGGGTTTGAAATGCGCTGGGACTCAACAGTCCCGGCGGTAAACAAAGGGTTAAACGGTGATCGTCTTTCACTTCACCGAATAATCCTAACGTAACGTTACAATGACACAATTCTGACATGTACGGACAAGTTGTGCATCACCGCAGTCACCGGGGCAAACCGCTGGTACGTAGGTTACCGAGAGGAAAAATCCAATAACGAAAACTACGTTCAGACATCGTTTTTAATTAGACTCGCTTCAGCCCACCGTGATATTTGTGCGTGTACTATGTACAAAGACATATTGAGATTCACTAGCAATTAATGAAGTGACTTGGTCACACAGTGCATGTGTTTTGTACACAGATACAAAACGCGCTATAAATGATGTCATGATGACGTCACAATACATTCTAGGCCAAAAGGCACATCTACAGTACCCCACAAATGTATAACTGAAAAAAGTTTGATGATCGGGTGTATACTTCTTGAGCTATGGTTATTAAAAGATTGCCTAATTAAATATTCACGCGACTATAACTAAGCTAATTAATTAAGAATTTTAGTCTAATGACATTTAGAAACTAAGTCAAGGCATAAGCTTCCATATGGTATATGAGTTGACTCTTTCTGACAATGCTAAGAAGGCCATTTGCCGCCAAGAAAGTGCACGTGTTAAGGCAATGGGGTTTTGCCAGAAAGAAAGAATAATAATAACTAGACATTAGGTGTTTGTCCTATGGACGAACACCAAGCTGTTCCGTTGTTGTTGGACTATGATTATGACGCGACCCTCAACCTAAGTTGTAGGCCTAGGCCTGATCTTGACATTGACCATTGGGTTCAGGCCTTAAAGATGCATTGGCCGATTTTAGGTCGATTTGACGGTCAAAAATTTTCACAAGAGGGCGGCATACTACTTAACCCTTTGTTTATCATCACTGAAGCTCTTGATCAATTTTTTTTACCAGTGTTTGTCCTACGGACGAACACAAAGCTGTTCCGTTCTTGTTGGACTATGAATGTTATGATGCGACCCCCAACCTAAGTTATAGGCCTAATCCTGATCTTGAAATTGACCATTACATACAGGCTTTAAGTTTTTGAAAATGTGGTTGTCGTGAGTTGTTGTGAGTTGTCGTGAGTTGTCGTGAGTTGTTGGTTTTTAGTAGGACCGAGTCCTACTAAAAACCGACAACTGACGACAACTGACATGACTGACAACAACTCACAACAAGTTGTCGTGAGTTGTCCTGAGTTATCATGAGTTGTCGTGAGTTGTCGTCGGTTGTCGGTTTTTAGTAGGACCGTCTGAGAATGGCCTAAAATTTAGGATATGATTGATGACAATGTTAATGGATGGCACTCATCTAAATTTCATTCCATGTCGAGTTTCTTGTTTCCCCTGCCAACTACAGCTATACAAAACGTTGTATACACCATCAACGTTATGTTACATCACTCAAAAACCGACAACTGACGACAACTCACAACAAGTTGTCGTGAGTTGTCGTCAGTTGTCGGTTTTTAGTAGGACCGTCTGAGAATGGCCTAAAATTTAGGATATGATTGATGACAATGTTAATGGATGGCACTCATCTAAATTCCATTCCATGTCGAGTTTCTTGTTTCCCCTGCCAACTACAGCTATACAAAACGTTGTATACACCATCAACGTTATGTTACATCACTCAAATCTGTGACTATGTTCCTTCATTTGTACATGGTGACGCGTCCGCAAGGTGCACTTGGTGCGAGTGAAGGTACGAGTTGACTATAGTGCAGGTACGAGTTGGTGAAGGCACGAGTTGGTCCCACACAAATTCATGTCTACTTTGACAACAACAAAATTCCTACACCAAAGATTGGATTGCCAGCACACTAATGACAAAAATGTTAACGTTAGTTTTGTATAGTCATTATCTGTATACTAAAACAAATTGTACATGTATAGGTTTCTCACTATAGGTTTAGGTCATAAAGACCTTACAAAAAATCATTGGGGATTTATGAGGTCAACTTGGTGCGAGTGAAGGTACGAGTTGACTAGTATAGACAATAGTGCAGGTACGAGTTGGTGAAGGCACGAGTTGGTCCCACACAAATTCATGCCTACTTTGACAACAACAAAATTCCTACACCAAAGATTGGATTGCCAGCACACTAATGACAAAAATGTTAACGTTAGTTTTGTATAGTCATTATCTGTATACTAAAACAAATTGTACATGTATAGGTTTCTCAGTATAGGTTTAGGTCATAAAGACCTTACAAATATAGACAATAGTGCAGGTACGAGTTGGTGAAGGCACGAGTTGGTCCCACACAAATTCATGCCTACTTTGACAACAACAAAATTCCTACACCAAAGATTGGATTGCCAGCACACTAATGACAAAAATGTTAACGTTAGTTTTGTATAGTCATTAATATCTGTATACTACACAAATTCATGCCTACTTTGACAACAACATTCCTACACCAAAGATTGGATTGCCAGCACACTAATGACAAAAATGTTAACGTTAGTTTTGTATAGTCATTATCTGTATACTAAAACAAATTGTACATGTATAGGTTTCTCAGTATAGCCTATACTATAGGTTTAGGTCATAAAGACCTTACAAAAAATCATTGGGGATTTATGAGGTCAACTTATAAATAAAAGACCGTTCCTTTTACCTACCTACTCCTGCAGTTTTAGGAAAAAGCTGATGACCTCAGACTCACAGTAGACTTCCTTAGTGTTCCAAACCACTGCTTACACGTATAGTGAAGGACTCAAACGTCCCAACATGCAAGTGGGGTTTGAAATGCGCTGGGACTCAAAAGTCCCGGCGGTAAACAAAGGGTTAAACGGTGATCGTCTTTAGCTTCACTTCACCGAATAATCCTAACGTAACGTTACGACACAAGTCTCACATGTACAATGTACGGACAACTTGTACATCACCGGCACCGCGCAGTCACCGGGGCAAACCGCTGGTACGTAGGTTACCGAGAGGAAAAATCCAATAACGAAAACTAGTTCAGACATCGTTTTTTAAATAGACTCGCTTCAGCCCACCGTGATATTTGTGCGTGTACTATGTACAAAGACATATTGAGATTCACTCGCGATTAATGAAGCGACTCGGTCACACAGTGCATGTGTTTTGTACACAGATACAAAATGCGCTATAAATGATGTCATGATGACGTCACAAGACATTCTAGGCCAAAAGCCACATCTACAGTACCCCACAAATGTATAACTGAAAAAAGTTTGATGATCGGGTGTATACTTCTTGAGCTATAGTTATTCCAAGATTGCCTAATTAAATATTCACGCGACTATAACTAAGCTAATTAATTAAGAATTTTAGTCTAATGACATTTAGAAACTAAGTCAAGGCATAAGCTTCCATATGGTATATGAGTTGACTCTTTCTGACAATGCTAAGAAGGCCATTTGCCGCCAAGAAAGTGCACGTGTTAAGGCAATGGGTTTTGCCAGAAAGAAAGAATAATAATAATAATAAAAATTAAAAAAAATCTTGACAGAAACAATAGCTGTTCCGACCTGTCGGGGAACAGCTAATAATACAAATTTAAAAAAATCTTGACAGAAACAATAGCTCTTCCGACCTACCAGGGCGGAACAGCTAATTATAGTTTTGCTTCTTTATAAGTTGATGTATTCAACAACCTTTATTTGTTTTGTGTAATGTGTATGTACATGTTAAATTATTTAATTTTCAAATAAACAAAGTAGTTAACTGTTTAATAGTAATATACAAACATATTAATCAATAACCAATGCTCAGTTTCATGCCACTGCTATGGCAATCTGTGCTTATGATCATCATTTCAAGTTACCACTTAAGGTTTGAGCGCTGAATTTCTGCACAAGCTGCGTACCTGGGGAATCCTTAGTTATGCGAAGTACACATGTACACAGCCAAAATTCACATGCTACATCACTCTTAAAATACACTTATGCAAGCACTACCTATTTTTGCGCTGACTTATTGCTTATAGTAAGCAGCGCTATGAAACTGTGCCAAGATATGTTTCTTCCTTTTTACTTAAATGATGCCGAAAAGAAGATGTTATTTTGCTATGAACCGTTGTGAATCTATCAAAATCCAACAACATATAGTAACTCAACACCCAAACCTGAGGACTCTGAAGTCTGGCGTCATGCCAGGTATAGTTAATTTTGGCTGTAAAATACCAAACATTAAAATCAATCAAGCAAAACATGTCATTGGATTTTGACGGATTTTGAGTGCTTTAGGGTTATTGTAAAATCTTGAAAACAAAACACAAATAAGTACAGTTGTCACCTGTGTTTGTCCCAGCAAAGTCTTTCCTATCTTTATGGACTCTGTTGGAACAATATCACCACAATTTACACTTGGCATCATATCACGTATGCATCAGCATCACACACGTATGCCCTTAGAGTTGATACAATATTGCTAACACACTATCTCTAAACTATTTATAAAGTTAATTCAAAGATATTTCGTTATAAAACTTCAGAGAATATGAAGGTGAACAACTCAGTGGCATGCATGCACCAAACTGAAAGAGAAATAATTGATATTTTAATTCCCGTCAGTCAGGAGTTAGAAGATTTAGATTCATTGTCTGTATTTCAGTCTATAAAGATGGAAAGGAGTATGGAGGGACAAGATATAAGTTACAACTTACACTTCGCATACTGTGAGGTGGACTTTGTAGGGACAAAAGGTCATGAAAAATTACAATTTGTATAATTACACTTTTATATTATATTAAGCACCTCTACTAAGCAGAGTTTTGATATCAGTTAAAAGTTGTATGTGTTATGTAAAATAAATCAATAATATGTGACTAATAGAATACTTTGATTTGTCATGTCTGTATTGCTTTTTAAAATATCTACTTCTTTTTCAAGAACAAGAGGCAAGTAAATAAAGAGAAATGAGTCAAGCTGTTAGCATATGAACTTTGATGGATAACCATCATTTGATAAGCTTATTAACCAGACCAATTTGATGACTTTTAATAAACCAACAATTTAATTGACTTACTTAAAAGAGAAGGATTTTCTTTTTTGCGATAATATAAACAAATTTTGATTAAAGATTGACCTTTTTAAAGCACGTCTTTTAACGTGCTTTTGAAATAATTAATATTTCATGTTTAAACAACAGTTATTTGACACCCGATGACGTCATCATACTTCTGTGTCGTCTACTTGTTAAGGTCTTAGTGCATGCCAAGTTTCAAGTTCATGGGAAGTTAGCAAGTATTGTGTGTGTGTGTGGCCAATAGACGGGGAGGAGAAATAAAACTCGCGCAAAAACAATAGGTGCTACGGGATGATGCGCGACCACACATTATTCACAATGCATTGGCAACAGAGGGCGCTATCACACACACACCGCTCCCGGTTTCCCCGTAATGAATGGTGGTATGAACAATTCATGTCTCAGATGAACCTCGTTCGTTGATTGGTTCGCGCGCAGTCAGTTCTGTCTTAGAGCCACGTGCGTTGGAGTGCGGCAACCGACCATGTGCGCGGAACTCTTCGAAAGGCGCAGGGGTGGGGGTATATCCTCGTTTTCGCTGTCCTTCATCTGACCGTATCTTCTGTTTTGGATACACGATTACGTTGAAACTTCAGAATAAAATTGTTTTCTTTATTTTCTATCCATAAAAAAGTATTAATGGGCTATTTCGGAAGAAAGATTTTTGAGATGGCAAAATAATATTTATTTCACTCTGTTTTTCTGTGACGTAGTGATGACGTCATCAATAATATTTTTGAAAAGGTCACATGTCGAAATTGCCTAACATATTGGCTCTGGAATTTTTCTTCTTTTCAAGGTCAAAATGGGGTCATGTCTGTGAAAATTTTGTTTGATAATTCAAGACCTTTTTCAGATGATGTATAGATTATAAAAACCCATAGTGTAGTTAAGGATTTATGATTTTTTTAAATATTAAACTTTGATTTTAAGTAATTCGATATCTTATGATGTCATCATGACGTCACAACTTCTGTTTCATCTACACATTAAGGTCTAATTATAATTATGTCAATTTCCAAGTTCATGTGAAGTTCGCAAGTATGTGTTTTTTGTAGACAATCGGGAATGAGAAGGAGAAGAAAAAAAACGTACAAAAACAATAGGTTTTCGGGAAATACCCGAACACCTAAATATTCTCAAAACATTTAGTGTACAGGTAAAATGCAACAGAAAACACATTTCAAAAAGTGCACATTACCCATTTGCATCCCTGACAAGCCATATAGTAGTATGACACTAACCCCAAATGACCGTATTTAGACACAATCCATCTCGACCTCTTAGTGTATTGGAATTGAGAAGAAAATAAAAGGTTATACATCGATCAATTTTTTTTTTTTGGTTTTAAAAACTGTACGATTTCTAAGTATTTTTTAATGATTTTTGAATATTTTGTATTTAGCACTGCTTACTGTGGGAGTTTATTTAGTGGGGTGCCATCTTGCCATCTTGCAGGGGCGCCCTCAAGGCATACAGAGTATACGCACGTGCGTACCATTACAGTTTGTAAAATGTTTATTTATTTATACAACTTTACACAATATTTGCACATGAAATCCCTTAAAAACACAGACTTCCCATGGGCTTCACACCCTACATCCCAACAAACATCCCCACATTTGTCGCCGGCTATTCATCCATCAGAAGTTGTATATTTATATGTTTGCCTCATACTCATTATCAATTTTAATGATAAAATGTTAAATCATCGAGTAAAGAGGATCATTTCTCGCTAGCACCCAACACATGCATGCAGTGCATCATGTACAGTACGTACATGTGACTGTTGTGTTGCTGGGTTGCGGGTACCGTGGTGGAAACATCTGACTGTGGATCAGTGAAATTATGCCTCGATTGTTGGGATAAATCTCCCTGCCCTGGGGCTCAAAAAGGGATGATTTTATACATTAATAAAATGCTTTGAAATTACTTTATTCGAGATTCCATAGCTGGCGACAAAAAAATAGCGGCATTTTATTGAAAACCGAATTTGGCAGATTTCGGTATTGTAAAAATTCATCGGTTTCGGTTTAAAAGATACTGTCACTACTCGGTTTTACTGAAAAACCGCCCAAGCCTACAGTAGCACAAACACACAATTTCAGAAGGTGGTGGGGGGGGGGGGGGGTTGCCGTTTTAAAAATTGCACATTACAAAAAAGGGAGTGACGGACTCGGGATTCGAACCGGGAAAGCGTTCACAGAAGTCTGAGGCTTTATCCATTCAACAAAGGGTCATCTGGAAATCTTGATAGAGCATTCACAAATTTGATATTCTCATGTTCCAAAGAGGTGTTCCATAAATGTTCCATTAATGACTTGCCACCGAAACATTTGGTCTGGTTCCAATAACCGCGTATATATGTTAATATGGAGTGTCGTGGCCGAGCGGTCTAGCTTTCCGGACTCAAGTTCTGGTGTTAGCAGCAGAATGTGGGTTTGAATCCCGGCCGTGACACTTGTGTCCTTGAGCAAGACACTTAACCATAATTGCTTCTCGCCACCCAGGGGTTAAATGGGTACATGTGAGGCCAGAGTTGGTTGATTAGCCCTATATGTGCTGTAATGGCAGCAATTGAGCTGTATACTCCCCAGGGAGCTGAGATGGTTTCAGGAATGATTTATGAGCCTTATGAGCAGGGGTAATGATATAATGCGCCTTGAGCACCACTTAGTTGGTGGATACGTACGCTATATAAGTCCACACATTATTATTATTATTATGTATCATCAATAACAAAAATTAAAAATGGAGGCGGAGGGCCCCACTACCGAAGAAGGGATGGAGCTTGTGCTCGCTTGCGCACTGCGGGCGGGGACTTCCGCTGGGGAGCTAGAGACCGTAGATGTTGACGGGCCAGTGGGAGGGGGTTTGGAGTTTTTTGGTGGGTGTTTTGGATCTGATTTTTTGTGAACGAAGGTGGGTGGTGGGTTCAGAGGATTGGTATGTTCTGGGTTTGATTTATCTAAGTTGGACTGTTTTTGCACAATCTGCTTATGTGCCCAAACTCTCCACAGCTGAAACACCGCACCGACTCGGTGGAAAGGAAAACACGATAGCTTATACCAGCATGGACGAAATTTATATGGTCTGGGTGTGTGATGTTAGTATGAATTAATTAAGACCTGGACTTGTCTTCTGAAGGACATGACATGAGTCGTTTCTTTGTCTTTGAGTTTCAGACCAAGGGGTATGGTCCGTATTTGAGACACAACCTTACAGAAACTGGATAGGTTTTTCACCAGGACGGCATTGGGAATTTCTGGAAATACGTTTGAGAGAGTTAATCGAGTTCTGGGTTGTTGCAATGGGGACACTTCAATATATGTTTTATTGAAATTTAGTCCCCATTGGGTGACATCAATAGCGTCTTCTCTAGTTTTCAGATAGACTGCAATCCGGCCATTAGAGATACGCGGCCATTAGGGCTCCTCTAAAAGGGAGACTACAAGCACCATGGTGCAGGCAGACTCCCCTGAGGATCCCGGGGTGGGGAGCCACTGGCATTACTGGTGTGGGTCTTAAAACCCACTCCAACGGCTCCCAAAGAGAAAGAAAGAGAAAAGGAGCAGAGAGAGGACCCCACTCATGAAGAGTAGCATACGCCTTGCCTCCAATCAGAGAGAAATTGGAGTAGCTGTTCACCAGGTGGGTTGAAAAGGGGGAAAGGTGGACCGAGAGGGGTCAGGCAGTAGGATTAGATCAACCATGTCAAAATATCATTATCAAAAAGTAAAAGGGCATTATTGCAGGACCATTTTTTAAGAAAAGTATTAAGGTCGTTGCATAAATTATAATAGGTAAATTCAAGAAGGATTTTATTTTTCAGCCTATGCTGCCAGATGATAAGGGGGTCCGAAAAACGGGATGTCCTATATAAATAGTAAATTATGTTTTTACAACTGATGATGAGGAAATTGGCAAGGCGAACTGCCTCCCTGCTGCGACCTTTAGCATGCGGAATCAGTGCCCAGTAGATGTCAAAGTTGAATTGAAGAGACGGCAGAAGACGGTTGAGTAGTGAATGTAGAAGACTGAGGGCGGGCTGTATTGCTGGGCACATATTAAATAGATGATGGATCGACCCCTTCTCTCCGCACCATCCGCAGGAAGAAGAGATGTCCGGCTTTAGATGATGGAGGACGGCAAGGGAGGGTAGAAAATTATGAAACAGTTTAAACTGTACATCACCCTCCTTTTTAGGAGTTGGTAGTTGGTAGATTTGTTCCCATTGAAGTTTAGTTGAAGAGTCGAGAAAGCCAATATTTTTCCAGTGTGTAGACGAAGATGAAGAATCAGAATTGATTTCTTTGTTGAAAATGACGTAGAGATTTATGGATGGTGCGGAGAGTCCATTTTCAGTCAGAGGTAAATTGAAGATGACTGGAGAGTCGGGACGAAAGGAGATATTTTGAAGTTGAGAAAATGACAGACGACATCCCTCTTCGTGGAGAAGCAGAGGAAAGTTTTGGATTAATGTCAAATGTTGACGCCGAAGGTCGGATTGTAGAAGACGAAGAGAGGGAGGACGAAGTCCTTGAAAAGAAGCGTGGAAAGTTCGGGGGTCGATCCAACGGCCGGTGTTGAAATCCAGGAGATGACGAACGAGTTTGATCCCGCACGCCGTAAGCCGCACAGGAGGAGACGCATCACCATCAGCTGCAAAACTAGAAAATTGGCCATTTAAAGGTAAATTTAGGACATGGTTGATAGAGACGGGTTGCGTTTCGATGCGAGCTCCGGACGCCGTCCAAGGCACGCGAGATCTCACTGTAATAAACGGGGAGACTGGTATACAATTTTGGATCAGTTTTCAAAAGGAAGAGCTGGTAATCAAACCCAAGTTTTTTATATTGTTTGAGAAAATGACTGACTAGAAAAAAGGCGGGATGGGAGCATAGGTTAAGAAAACGCTGGATGGTGGTGAATCTAAAAGTGAGAAAGCGTGCTTGGAGGCATACAAGACCCATTCCCCCTCTGTCGGGTTTTTGAAAGAGAACTTGTTTTTTTAAGTAGTGTCGTTTATTGGACCAGACGAAATCGACAAGGATGTTCTGGAGTTCACTTAGGACATTTTCCGGAGGGGAGAGAACAGCCAAACAGTGAAAGATTTTAGAAGCGGCGAGCTGATTGGCTATGATAATTTTGCCCTTGAATGAAAGTGAAGCGGACAGTCTAGACCAAGAAGAGAGAGTTTTATTTAATTTGTCTTTACATTTCTCCCAGTTTTGTTTAACGTAATTGTTTGTGTTTCCTAAGTAAACCCCTAGAAAGGGAAGCCCCTCACTATTCCTAGAGAAATTTAGTGGTTTGTCGTTTCGTCCGGTCCAGGAGCCGGCCCACAGACCCTGGGACTTTTGTGTATTTATACGTGCAAGCAGAGGCCCGACTGAAGAGGCTATACGCTTCTTCCACCTCTTTGAAGCCCGAATCGGAGGTGACGAATATGGACACGCCGTCTGCGTATGCCGACACGGCGCACGAAAATTCAGTGCTCGGAAGGTGAAAACTAATATTAGTTAATTTTGTTCTTAAGTTGTTGAGTAAAGGCTCAATAGCGATTGTATAAAGTAGGCCCGAGAGTGGGCATCCCTGACGTATCCCCTTTTCAAAGGAAAAAGGGACAGTCAGGGAGCCAGAAACTTTTAGAAGGCTCTCGGCACCTCCGTACAAGATTTGTATATAAGAAATAAAACGAGCACCGAAGCCCATGGCTCTCATTGTATTAAAAAGATAGCCGTGATCAACATTATCGGAGGCTTTCTTCTGATCAAGGTTGATCACGGCTAGAGGAACATCATTTGAGTTAGAATAGAAAATTATGTCTCGAATGAGATTAATGTTGTCATAAATTGAACGTCCTGGGACGCCCACGACTCAGAAACGCCCACGACTGATTCACTGCAAGTTATTGAGATATACGGATAGGCAGTTCATCCTCAAAAACGCTGCCCGGACTCTGAAGAATAATCCCTATAGAGGATCAAATATTTACATCACCGACGACGTCACCTCAAAGATCCGGGGAGCCAGGAAACGCCTAAGAGAGGATCATCTCCAATCCATCCGACAGGACGAAAGGGTTCAGTTTGCATACGTCCCAATGTCTGTCCCAGCGGTTATCACCTACAAACTGAAAAGCGGTTCATTTAAGACCTTCCGATTCGGGGAAGCAAGCCCTATATCATAGCTTGTTAGCTCCAGACATAACATCTAGCATCAGCTGAGAAATTGTTATTATTATTATCAGTTCTATTATCATATTTAACAAATCAATGTCATTGGAATGTACCTTGTTAAATACATGTGTTATTTTTTTCTTCTTTTTCTTGGAAATCAAATTGCTACCAAGTCTACATTACTTAAATATGTATCTCATGTGCCATACAATATGTCTCAAACGATGTTTTTTTGCTTCCATTCTCGGTTCCATCTTGTTCCCCATGCACACAAAATACTGTACGCAGAATTGAGCTTCCTATACCTAGCTCGCTATATATAAACACTTCTTTGTACTTAATCAGTCTACCATACCGTTGTTTTCAATTTGAGTTCGTAACACATAATGAATGACAACAATAGCATAAGCGATGACAGTAACCCTGAATCAGTGGATGATACGGCTTTTCGTTTTAACGATTGTGTTTTTAATCCTGCTTCTCTGAATTCAGTGGACCAAAGTGAGCTTTTATTTAACACATGTGGTGCTCAATACCTATCTGAAAGACAACTCAGAGCAAAAATTAACGAATTAGAAAATGAATCTTTCTCAATATTTCACATTAATATCAGAAGTATACATAAACATTTCGACGATCTTACTCTTACTCTAAACGAAAAACAACACAAATTTCATATTATCGGTCTAACTGAAACGTGGCTTAAAAGCACCCCTCATTCGATGTTATCTATTCCTGGTTATAAATGTGAGCATAAAAACAGACAGAGGCAAAATGGTGGGGGTGTCATGTTATATATAAAAGATTCATTGCAATATACCATTAGGCCTGATTTATTTAGTGCTTCGGAATGCTTTGAATCCATCTTTTTAGAAATAGGAATTCACAAAAAGAAAAATATTATCGTAGGTTTAATTTACAGACCTCCTGGTCTTGCTGTTTCTAATTTCTCAGATGAAATGGATGAAATTCTTGGCAAAATAACGTCCGAAAACAAAATCTGTTACATTTTAGGAGATTTCAATATAAACTTGCTTAAGAGTGATTCCCATAACCCAACACACGAGTTTTTAGATACGTTATATTCACATTCTTTTCGCCCTTCCATAGACAAACCAACAAGAATTACGCACAATACAGCTACCCTCATTGACAATATTTTCACTAACAGCATAGACAGTCACCAGGCAGAAATTATTACTTCCGGGCTGAGTGATCATTTGCCTATAGTCTTGTTTGGTCCTAGTTTTACTAAAGCCACAAAATCAAAGATGTTTTATTGGAAACGGAATACTAGTGATCGAAACATCTCTTCCTTGAAGCATGAGCTCGAGACAGTCCAGTGGAATGAAATTGTTATTGCAGAAAATGTAAATGATTGTTACTCGCAGTTTATTACAAAATTAAATGAAGTGTTAAATACATGTGTTCCATATAAAAGATTTAAATGTAAAAAGACTGCGGGCAATCATTGGTTAACAAAGGGTCTATTGAAGTCAATCAGGCGGAAAGGCAAGTTGTATAAGTGTTATCTCCAAAACCCAAATGAATCTAATAAAAGAAAATATGATAAATATAGGAACAGGTTAACTACTGTAATACGAGAAGCCAAAAAAACTTATTTCACTGCTTCCTTCGAAAAGGAAAAATGCAATATAAAAAATACATGGAAAATAATCAATAACGTCTTGAACAAAACAAAACAAAAGTTGCCGGGTCCTGACTCATTTCATATAAATGATACTACTACCTTAGACGACCCGAGACACATCGCGGAGCATTTTAATGAATTCTTTACAAATATTGGTCCTAATCTAGCATCTAAGATTCCTGAATCCAGATTTGACCCTACAGATTTTATTGAAGGTGATTTTCCTCATTCTCTTTTTATGACCCCAATAACTAACAATGAACTTCTGAAATGTATTGATGCGTTACCTTCTAGAAAAAGTCCAGGCCATGACAAATTAGACACCTATCTCATTAAGAAAATCGGAACACTCATTGCTTGGCCATTGTTGAAAATATTTAACCTATCTTTGCTATCTGGAATTGTGCCCAATGATTTTAAGATCGCAAAGGTAATTCCTATATTTAAAAACGGTGACCCTCAATTAATTTGCAACTACCGCCCTATCTCTATATTACCTTGTCTTTCCAAAGTGCTTGAGCGATTAGTTGCAAATCGTCTTGATACATTTATAACTAAGTATAATATTCTGTATAACTCTCAGTATGGATTTCGCGCTAATTTCTCAACTCAAATGGCCCTTATAGACCTTGTTGATAAAATCAGCTCATCTATGGATAAATCCAACCACACTATTGGATTGTTCCTGGACCTTTCCAAGGCATTTGATACTATTGACCACGATATTTTACTTTCAAAGCTTGATAGGTATGGTGTTAGGGGAAATGCCCTGGACTGGTTCAGGAACTATCTTTGTGACAGGAAACAGTTTGTTGAATGGAAAAATACAAAATCTTCACTTACATCAATCAAATGTGGTGTACCACAAGGTTCTATTTTAGGTCCAATACTCTTTCTTTTATATATAAACGATATCTATAATTCTTCAAAATTGTTATCCTTTATTCTGTTTGCAGACGACACCAATGTTTTCTTTAGTCACAGTAATTTAAAGGAGGCAGTTTCAGTTATAAATAAAGAACTTCAAAATGTCTCCTTGTGGTTTAAATGTAACAAACTGTCGATTAACGAAAAGAAAACATGCTTAATGTTATTCTCAAATAAGTACAAAGATGTAAATATCAATATTTATATTAATAATTCTAAAATAACTCAAGTAAATTCTTTTAGATTTCTAGGGGTTATAATTGATAGCAACCTTACGTGGAAGTTGCATTGTCAAAAGGTCCACACATCAGCTTCCAAAATTTTGGGTGTTCTGCGTAAACTTCGACTTGTTTTGCCAAGAAATGTCCGGTTCTCTATTTATAATACATTGACATTGCCCCATCTTCAGTACGGAATTTTAGCATGGGGAAATACTCATATTACTTATTTGAACAAATTATTGGTAGTACAGAAGAAATCATTGAGAGTCATCACAAATTCCAGTTATAGAGAGCACACTTTACCCCTTTTTAGGCACTTTAATACTCTCAATATTTTTGAACTGTACAAATATCATCTAGGCATCATTATGTTTAAATTCGAAAGTAACCTGCTACCTAGCAACATAAGATCTCTTTTTTTGAGAAATCTGGACGTCCATATGCATAATACTAGATCAGCAACTAAAATTCATATTGGAAAGGCTAGGACCACATTATTTATGAAAACAGTCAGACATCAAGGCCCCCTACTCTGGAATCAGCTTACACCTATACCTTTTTTTAGAACTGTGCACAGTTTTAAAAAATACCTCAAAAACCTAATTATTTCCAATATTATTTAAGATATGTACACATGGTTACATTACATTCCAATTTATTAAGTCTTGTAATGCAAAAAAAAAAAAAAAAATCTTATTTTTCTCTCGTTTTTCTTTTTTACTTCTCCTTTTTTTGCTTGTCACGCATTCATTCCATTCTGTATATAATGTACTATAGTTCTATTAATTCTAAAACTGAATGTAAAAGCTAGTTTACTAATCGAATTATTGTTTGCCATCTACATGTACACTTCACCTTACTGTACTTCATCAATAATTATTTTTTTGCTATTCATAAATTGTTATTAATTCATTTATTAACTAAAGGGACCAGGTCCTGTATAAGCCTAGGCTTTTTACCTGGTGCCCTCCATTGTCACCATTTGTACATAATTGTTGTATTAACATATTGTATCAAGCTGTGATATATGGAAAATAAACAAACAAACAAACAAACAAACTTTGGTCTTCTTTGATGAAGCTGCCAATGGATTGTTTCAGCCTGTTGGCAAGCAACTTGGCTACAATTTTATAATCAGTGTTTAGAAGGGAGACAGGGCGCCAATTTGCGATGTCGGCCAAGTCTCCCTTCTTAGGGAGCAGAGTGATGATAGCTCTACAAAAAGAATGAGGTAACGACCCAGAACATATAGAAGATTGCAGAACTGAAAGAAAGTCATCTTTAGTATAGACCAAAAGGATGAGAAAAATTCGGATGTGAGTCCGTCAAGCCCGGGCGTTTTGTCTTGCCAAGTTGCTTGACAGCGAGGTTAAGTTCTTCGAGAGACAGAGGACTATCAAGGTCCTCTGCATCATCGGAGTCTAGTTTAGTTATATCAGTTAATAAATAATCGAGGGCACTCTCGTCAGTTGGAACTCGGCTGTAAAGTGTTTTATAAAAGTCGCGGATATGCGCTTTTATATCACCTGGGTCTTCGGAGACAAGACCAGAAGGGAGACGGATATGAGAGATATTTTTAGAGAGCGAATTTGATTTCTCAAGACTGAAGAAATAAGTGGAGCACGAGTCAGTCTCATTTGTATGTTTAAAACGAGATCTGACGAGAGCGCCCTGTGCTTCAGTTTTGAGAAGATAATTTAAATTGTTTCTTTGTTCGGCAAGAGTATCTCTAGTTTGAGGCGTTAAGTCTGGCGCAGACTGAAGTTCATCAATTTTTTGGTTTATTTCTAGAAAAGCTTTTCGTTTTTCTTTGGCGATTTTGGAACCGTACATTTGGCTTAGAGATTTTATGTGCGACTTCCCGAAGTCCCACCAAGAAGCGAGGCTAGGGAAGTCGCACTTTTTCGCTTTCCAATCTGTCCAAAATTGCGTTATGATATTGCGATAATATTTATCTTCAAGTAGAGAGTTATTAAAATGCCAATAGGCGCTACCCTTCCGATTTTGGGTGCGGAGTTTAATAACAAGAGTGACCGCAGAGTAGTTGGACAAAGAACAGGGAACAATATGACATGTTTGAATGGATGACATAATACTAGAATGAACGTAAAAACGATCCAGCCTGGATTTCGAAACACCACACACGCTGGAGGGATTGTTTCTAAGCCAGGTGAATTTTTGTTCTAGTGGGTTCAGTCTGCGCCAGGCATCACAAAGAGACAATCCATTGACAGCGTCTTTTAGAGCCACGGACACTTTATATCGGCGTTCGATGGGCATACACAGACGATCAATGGCCGGGTTGCGTATTTTTTTTTTTACACCGCAGCGACGGGTTTTGTGCGCATTTCGCCCTTGTGTCAAGACTATGAACCCATTCAGCACGCATGCGCGCGAAGGGAATTTCGACACGCAAAAAAAACCTACCATCAACGGAGAGGGAATGGCTCCATGAGTTCCACTGCAGATCGCGCCATGGTCGACTGCAGCTTGGAGTTTTCTATCGTCGCGCGCCTAGGGTTTCGTAGTCTCTCTCTCAAGACCGGAATTGGCACTTTTACTGCACAAAACCCGTCGCTGCGGTGTAAAAAAAAAATACGCGGCCGGGTTATCGGTACAATTAAAGTCACCTCCAATTATGACGACACCGTCACCGCAGCCGGAACAGTGGTCCCGAAGGGAAATAATAGCACGAATGGCATTTTGGTCATTCTGCGGAATTAAAGTATTATAAATGTGTTAAGTGATGTTTTCAAAGTTAATTTTTGAGTACAAAATATAGCCATCAAAAACGGCACAAGAAGATAGAATATCAATATTATTATTTTTGATTAAAGTAGTGACTCCCGAGCCTCGAGTAGGGCCCGGGGAGCAAAAAGGGGTGTGGGACCACAAATTCCAGCAAGGATTTTTTTTCGTTTAAAGTGTACGTTTCTTGTAAAAGAACAATATCCGGGTTAGAAATAATTTTTCCACATAAGTTTGAAAGGAGGCGTTCAGAGTGGGAGCGGAACAGCCTCCGGTGTTTAAGGTGAGCAGTGACAGTGCCATCATAAGGGCAAACAAAGCAGAGTTATTGGCACACATAATGAAAAACAAAGAATTACACTAATGAATAGAAAGACAGAAAAGGAGAAAAATTTTATTTATCTACACTGTAAAATATTACACGTAAAATTTACGGTCGAAAGTCGTGCAGCGAGTTGCCACCTTTCTACCGTATTTTTAACGTGTGGACCGTATTGTATTTTACGTTAAACCATTATTTTTACGGTCAAAAGTCTGTTAATACTACGGATAACGTATTTTGGTAACCGTAATTTTTAATGCTTTTTACCGTTTTTATACAGTTACTACACTGCCAGGTAAAGCACCGTAAATTTTACGGTGGAAGTTTTACAAATTGTGCTGTACATTTAACGGGATTTTTGTATGGATGGAACGTTGCATCTGATACGGGATGGATCTGCAGATATTGGAATTAATCAATGCAACTGTTTATTGTACACAATGTCTTTCACTTACCTACACGTACACGTAGTCTGGTTCTTTTTCAACCACTCCTGATCCTCTCCAGTTACTAATGTATAGAACATGTATCCGTTATATATACTCTCTTTTCGAAACTCTTTTTAGTCATGGTGGCATGCAATTATGATCTATATTTCAATATTTTAAATTCTGAATGTACTTTTTTACATAAACATAGAAAAGAACATCAAAATCTTACCTTTTTAATCATAAAATTAACAATAAATTATTTGAAAATGGCCTTAAATCACCCATTTTTACATATTTAAACATTGGAAATGATTCGAGCGCAAAGCTATGTCAAAGTAAGGTCAGATCATTTACATATTGGATATATCCCAGAGTGCAATGGGAGCGGCCATAATACGGGTTTCGGCCGTAAAACAATGAGAAAGGGATGATTACGGTAATTCACCGTAAAATTTACAAACTTTTCGGCGTAAAATTACGGTAATTTTTTACAGTGTAGAGTTTTTACAAGTTTCTGGATCCTCTGCTGCATGTTTTTCTTGAGCAGGGGGTTGTTACGTAAGGGTTTTAATTGTTTTACTAGACCGGGGATATTGTTAGTGAATTTTTTGGCAATTGTTTTAGGTATTTTACGAGCTTTTACAGAAGACAGGAAATTAATAAGTTCAGTTTCAGAGAGGGGGCCTTTGGAGATGGGAAGATGCTGAGCCAGGAGATCATCGTCTGTCTGAGTATCTTTGCCCCACATGGAGTCAGTGTCGGTGTTTTGTTCCATGACGGTGGAGGATGGAGTAGGGGAAAGGGGAGTCTGGGAATCTAGAGCTTGGGAGAGGTAGGGGGAATTGCTTGCCATGGGGCTCGACACTCTTGCAAGTTTTCTGGGTGGGGATGGTGATTTTAGTGTGATTAATCGAACTTTGGAGGGGGTCGAAGAAGTTGCTGGGGGTGTCTGTTTTCCTTTTGAAACAACATCAGAAAAGTTCTCGTGGGTGCAGGTGGCGAGCCCCATACGGAGAATTGTTTATTGGTGGGATTTGGAGTGGAGGGTTGGGAAGGGGAAGCACCAGGTGTGAGAAATGGGGTGGCCCGATCTGTGCTGCCACTCGGCGCGCCCGCATCCGCCCCCGCTGAGGACTCCTTGGAGTTTCCAGCGGAGGAGGAAGACGACGCCCGGGTCAGCACCTCACCCCCGATGGAAGATCGGGCGGCGGCCGAGCCAGGCGCATCGGACGCGGGCTCGCTTGAGCCCTCGTCCGGCCGTCCAGACGCGGGACGCGCAGTCGTAGCGGCAGCAGGATCGGGCGGGTTGGATTTCGACCGTTTGGGAGGATGTTTAGGGTCGGATTTCTTATTGTGCACGAAGATTGGTGGTGGGTTTAGGGGGCTGGAGGTTGTGTCATCATTTTTGTCATGTTCATCGGAATTTTTGTGTTTTTTGCAGGAGCGGCTGATGTGTCCTAACTCAATTAAAACACCGCACTGACTCCGTAGATAGAAAGACACGATAATTGACATTGCAAAAAGAGAAATTAATGTGGTCGGGAGGGGTTATATTTGGATTAAAAAGAACCTGTACCTGTCTTCTGAAGCTCATAATGTGGGTTAACTCTTTGTTTTTAAATCCCAGGGGAATGGGTCGAATTTGTGACACTACTTTACAAAAAGAAGAAATGTTGCTGACAAGGACCGAGTTTGGTATTTCAGGATAAACATTAGATAGTATGAGACGAGTTGTGGGTCGAACGAGGAGAGTGAGCTCAAGAAAGGAGTCACCGTATTCTAAGCCTCTCTGAACGGCGTTGATTACTGCCTCCCTCGAGTTTAGGTAGATAGCGATTCGGCCATTGGATATTCGGGAGGCCGAAATCACTTCTTTTGGGGGTGTAATGTGCAGTAAATGCGTCTATGTATGTTTGTACGGATACCTTGTCAGCAGCATTGAAAGAGACGCCATTGTTCCTGGTGACGTGAAAAGGCTCACTGTCCTGAACAATGGGTTTCGCAGGACCAGCTGTGCTCACGCTTGGCTGACCCCTTTGAATCGGTGATGCTTGACTAGTCATGAAGAAGAAGAAGAAGAAGAAGAAGAAGAAGAAGAAGAAGAAGAAGAAGAAGAAGAAGAAGAAGAAGAAGAAGAAGAAGAAGAAGAAGAAGAAGAAGAAGAAGAAGAAGAAGAAGAAGAAGAAGAAGAAGAAGAAGAAGAAGAAGAAGAAGAAGAAGAAGAAGAAGAAGAAGAAGAAGTAGGAAAGAAGAAGAAGAAGAAGAAGAAGAAGAAGAAGAAGAAGAAGAAGAAGAAGAAGAAGAAGAAGAAGAAGAAGAAGAAGAAGAAGAAGAAGAAGAAGAAGAAGAAGAAGAAGAAGAAGAAGAAGAAGAAGAAGAAGAAGAAGAAGAAGAAGAAGAAGAAGAAGAAGAAGAAGAAGAAGAAGAAGAAGAAGAAGAAGAAGAAGAAGAAGAAGAAGAAGAAGAAGAAGAAGAAGTGTTTCGGGTACATACCCGAACACCTAATAATAAGATAATTGCAGAGACGGACGACCTCCTTTCCGCGACCCTTGACGTGTGGGATAAGCGTCGAGTAAGAGTCGAAAGTCAAGGTTGCTTGTGGAAGAAGACGTTGGAGAAGAGTATGTAGAAGATTCAGGGATGGTTGTATAGCCGGACAGGTGATGAAAAGATGGACGATTGTGCCTTTTTGCCCACACCACCCGCACTCAGGAGAATGATTCGGGTCGATGTGGTGAAGTACTGGTAGCGATGGCAATATATTGTGGAATAGTTTAAACTGAATATCACCTTCCTTTTTTGAGGTGGGGAGACGGTGAGTTTCCTTCCATTTAAAATTGGTGTTCTCATCGACGTAGCCGATGTTGTGCCAATGTGTGATTGTCGTGGCAGGAAGGGAGTTGATAATTACGTTGATGCTGTTGTAGATGGTTTTTGTTGGAGCTGTCAGACCATCGATATCTGGCCCAATTGTGATGTCCGGTGGGGGGGGGGCGGGGGAGAGGTTGAAAACAGAAGGGTTACCCGACCGGGACGGCATCCTTTTTTGTCAAAGTCGCTGGAGAGTTTACAAATAAGAATGTGTATCTTTTCCAAGTCGCTGGAGAGACATCGGGTGGACGTCCTAGGTAGCGTCGATTCCAGGTAGTGTTGAGCGGGAAGCCAGGTACCGGTGTTTTCGTCGAGCAGGTGTCTGATGAGTCGGATCCCACGCGCCATAAGTCGTTGGAAAGGAGGCCTCCCGTCCCTGTCAGTCTCATTGAAAAAAGAACTATTAAGTGGTAAATTCACAAAAGAAGAAAATTCGACAGGCAGTGTTGTAATTCGAGCTCCTATTGTTACCCAGGCACACAGTAGCTCACTGTGGAATGTGGGTAGGTGAGAGAAAAAATGGGAATCGATAACAGAGGTGAAGAGTTCGTGGTCGAACCCGAGTTTTCGATATTGGCGAAAATAAAACCTTATGAAATCAAACGATGGGTGATGTTGGGGATGCTTGAGAAAAGAAAGTAATAAATTGAAACGAAAAGTGAGCACGCGTGCCTGGAGACAGGAAAGTCCCAGTCCCCCTCTGTCTGGATTTTGATATAAAATAGATTTCTTTAACCAGTGCTTGCCATTATTCCAAATAAAATCAATAAGTTTTCCTTGGAATTCACCTAAGACGTGTTCTGGAGGGGACAGTGTAGCTAGAGTGTGAAAAAGTTTGGAAGCGGCGAGTTGGTTGGCTATCAGAACTCGGCCTTTGATGGACATCTTAAAAGACAGGCGCTTCCAGCGCGATAGACACTTGTCGAGCTTTTGCCGACATGCTTGCCAGTTTCTTTGAATGAAATGATTAGAGTTGCCAAGGTGAATTCCAAGGAAGACCAAACCCTCACTATTCCACTGGAAATGGAGGGGTTGATCAGATCTGGATGTCCACGAACCGACCCACAGACCCTGGGATTTGACATAATTTAGCTGAGCAGCAGAGGCTTGACTGTACAAAGAATAAACGTCTCTGACAATGTCGAAACCACGATCGTTAGTTAAAATAATAGTAATGTCATCCGCGTACGCGGAGACAACCAGGGAATGTCCACTGTCGCAAGGGAGTTTTAGGCCGAAATCGTTAAGTTTGATGCGGAGCGTGTGTAGGAAGGGTTCGATGGCGATCGAATAAAGTAGGCCTGAGAGCGGGCACCCTTGTCTGATTCCCTTTTCAAAAGAAAGGGGGGAGGTGAGCGATCCGCCCACTTTGATGAGACTCTGGGTATTAAAATACATAACTTTGATATACGAAATGAAACGTTGGCCAAAACCCATCGCCTTCAAGGTGTTAAAAAGATAATCGTGGTCAAAGGCTTTTTTCTGGTCTAGATTTAAAAGAGCCAGAGGAAGATTATTAGAGTTACAAAACAAAAGACTGTCCCTGATGAGATTAATATTGTCAAAGATAGAGCGCCCTGGCACCGAGTAACTTTGATCACGGTGAACAATTTGGTCAATGACAATTTTTTAATCTGTTCGTCACGACTTTAGCGTAGATCTTGTCCCCTTTTTTGGGAAGAAGTGTGATTATAGGTCTCCTGCAGGAAACCGGTAGAGAGCCAGATAAAATAGAATTATTAAAAACAGACAAAATCTCGTTTTGTAGGGCCGGCCAGAAAAACTGGTAAAATTCCGACGTTAAGCCGTCGAGACCTGGAGATTTGTTATGGCTGAGTTGTTTAACTGCGACGTCGAATTCTTCGAGTGTGAACGGCCTATCGCAGTCCTCCGCGTCACAGGGATCAAGAGTTGGGATGTTTTGAAAAAGGCGCTCGCCAGCCTGCTCTTCGGTATGGACTCGTTTGTAAAGGTTCTCATAGAAATTGCGGACGTGGGAATTTATTTACTCGGGTTGTCAGTGACAGTTCCGGAGGGGAGTCGAATTTTAGAAAGATGTTTTCCCATGGATGTCGATTTTTCCATACTGAAGAAAAAACTGGACGAAGCGTCCACTTCATTTGTATACATGAAGCGCGCTCGGATGAGGGCGCCCCGGGCTTCCTGTTCGTATAATGATCTCAGAGCGTTTCGTTGTTCTCTGAGAACCTGCTGAGTGTCAGGGGACAAGTCTGGCGAGGACTGAAGCAGCTCTATGTTATCGTTGAGATTTTTGATGGTTTGCCGCTTGATGTCGGCATTTTTTGAGCCAAATATCTGAGAGAGGCTCTTGATGTGACATTTGCCAACGTCCCACCAAGTGCGAATATTACCGTAGTTAAGCTTTTGAGACTGCCATTGTTTCAGAAAAAGAAAAATGCTGTCGGTGTATTCTTTATTTTCAAGGAGAGAATTATTGAAATGCCAGTGCGAACTCCCTCTTTGTCTGGAAGACGCGATTTTAAGGTTGAGGGAGACGGCACTGTGGTCGGAAATGGCACATGGTGAAATTTTGCAGGGAGAAACAGAAGGCAGAAGAGCATCAGAAATTAGGATTTTGTCCAGTCTGGCTTTAGACATTGAAGCCTTGGCAGGATTATTTCGGAACCAGGTATATTCGCACTGAGTGTGATTTTGTCTCCGCCAGACGTCGCTGACACTCAGCTCATTAAAAGAGTTTTCTAATGCATGAGCGACTTTATATCTTCTCTTATTAGAGTTACAGAAACGGTCAAGAAAGGCATTAGCAGTGCAATTAAAATCACCGCCGAGAACAAACCCGTCATTGTGCTCGGTACAGTGAGCAAGAAAAGAATTAATGCACTCAAAGGCTAGACTGTCTTTCTGAGGAATGAGAAAATTATAAACATGATAGATAGTGGAATGAACGTCGAGTTTAAGATACAGAAGATAATTTTTGAAAATAGTACAGCAGGTAATGATATTAAAGTCGCATTTTTTTTAAACAAAGTTGTAACACCCGTCCCAGGCGATTCACCCTGTGCGCAGTGGACGCGATAAGGCCAATGTTCCCAACACAAAGAATTTTCGGTCAAGTTATACGTTTCCTGCAGGAGAACAACATCCGGGTTATAAAGAGTTAAATCGACATAATGCAATAGGCGGCGGCCTATAAAGGGAAACTACCATGACATTTCACAATCTTACCAATACCAGGAAGTTAATAAAAAAAAATCAACAGTAGGCCTATATAATATTATGGTTCCAGTCGGAACAACAGGTGTAACAACTAAGAGAGCGACACTTGCAGCAACAATCATGGAAACTTGGCCAACTTTACTTGTTAAAGCTTGTATTTTACTGGGGACGGTGTGCTGTGTTCTCGCTGTTTCTGATGTGGCCATCTCATATGAAAATTGTGGTAAGACTTAATCCTCGCATATTTCTTTATACCGGGAAAATATCAATTTAACAAACAAACAAAATCTAATTAGGGGTAGTTTTGTTCTTCTGTTTCTTTTCTATTTCTTTGTTTTTCTTTTCACTTAGGGCCACCTCTTGAGGTATCGTTTGAACCAAATCCACCCAGATTCCGTCAATCATTCAACGTGACAATTGTAGGCAAGGCTGGTAAGTTAAATATATTTGTAGGAGAGAGGCAGCTTCCCTTGATACCGAGCTAATGAAATAACGCAAAACAATTGCGAGTTGGTTATTTTTCTTGCCAAAAATCTAGCTCAGACCGAGTGGGGAGGGGGACCTGCAGTGGCGTAACTAGGGTCTAAATTTCAGGGGGGGCACTAGGGGGTGCACCACTTTTTCTAGGGGGGCATGTCAATACTTGAATCCTGCAATCTCAAATAGGGACCTATTTTTTCAAAATTCTGAATGGGGTGGGGGGCACGCGGGGGGCACGGACCTCGACTGAGGGGGGGGGGGGCACGTCTTTCCACCTCTCTGCTTTGCTTGTTACAGGTCGTCTGATATCTTGGAGCAGTGCCGGCTAGGAGGTATACCCTGTTGTTGTTTGTTTACCTCAGACAACCAGTTATGATCCGGCAGGTGGTATTGAGGGCTGGGTCTAGTCTCTTTGCGTGTATAGATCTTTCCCATGCAGGGCATGCGTATTCTGCAGCAGAAACTTAAGGCAAGAGCAGAGGTCCTTAATGTCCCTGGGCTAGTACCCCACTTGGTGCTAAGTTTGCAAAGGATGTTGTTGCGAGTGTTGACTTTTGCTCTGGTCTTGTCTATGTGAACAACTTCAAGCAATAGTTCATCGCAACGATTTCCTAAGATTTTTAACAGATGAAATAAATAAATTACTGTACGGCACGGAGGTCGTATAAATGACAAAATAATAATCAAGTTATTATCATTTAAAGGTCCTATGAAATAGTTTTTTTTCATTGTATACAATAAAGTATGCCTACTGGAACGTATATTTGTCATTTGTAAATTTTTCCCCTCACGTTTATACAATACAAATATTAATTTTTAAATTTAGGGGGTGCTTTTCGACACGCCCATACCCCTCATTAACATAAAATTCGTGACGTACACTGAGGCAATTCCCGATCCGCGATCCACAGCACTTGCCCAAGTATGCGTCGTAGCGCACCACTGCATGCAGAGTGTTGCAAGAGAAAAAGTTTCCTGAAGTTTATTATTTTTGATAATGCCATCGAGGTGTGTCGCTGCAGGTTGCAGCAACACCACCAAAGACAGTGTTAGTCTACACTGATTTCCGTCTGATCCAAAATACAGACGTATTTGGACGACTAAAGTGAAGCTGACCAGAGCGAAGTGGTCGGGACCGATGGAACACTCATTATTATGTAGTGCACACTTCGAGCAGACATGCTTTGAACGGGGTCTTCACAGCCACTCCAGTAAGGCCATGCTGCTACCAAATGCAATTCCAACGATATTCCCGCTAGTAAGAAGGCTGTGAAGGCTCCAACGAAGAAGAGAGGTGTTTTTTTTAAGCGAGAAAGACTCAGGGTAAGTGGCCATTTAGTAATATTCCCACTGCATAACCCAGTCCACTTCCGTGCAAAACGATATGTTCACACCATGCTCACCGCATTAATAAAAACATCGTGTCTGATTTTATATCCTGGCAAGACAAACATAAAAACATTAAACCTTTCTCATTATGCCTGCGCTTGTTTTGATTTTTTTTTTAAATGATCAGAACTTTGACTCACTGTTTCTGTTATTTCATAAAATAACACCGTAATGTTAGCATTGCCTTCGGTGTGTGTTCCGACCGGATGATGGGGGCTTGCGCTGCGTTTCACGGATAACTCTCCTCTCTTTCGGACATGTTTTTCGTGTGTTTACTGCTAGCTTTTCGTAGAGTAATTCTCCCGTGCTTCTGGCCTAAAATGCGTCTGTGTGTGCGTGACATCGCTAAGCGTGCATTGTACCGTGACGGGGACAACTCGACCTTCTATAATTATTAGACTTATCCGATCAAAGTCTGGCACCAAACAATACCGCCTAGCTCCGCCAGTGTAAAATTCTCTGCCTTTGTGTACGTCACGAACGTTTCGTTAAAACTTCGAAAATTCGGGGGGTAAATTTTTGATTACTAGATATATAGATTGGTGAAATTCTTTAGATAAACAATTAATAATCCACTCGACACAAAAAAAACATTTAAAATTGTTTTTAATTCATACCAATCAATATAACAGCGCCAAAAATAAAGTTTGGTAAATACACTCTTCACAGGACCTTTAACAGTTTAAAAATTCATTGCCATCAACGGTAAAACTGGCAAGTTCATACTTGATTTTGTGGGTAAAATAATAAGGCCTTCCGATTTTTGCGTTTTCACGAAGTGCAAAATAGTTTTATTAATGAATTACGCATTAATTAAAGCAATTTTGTACTGTTAATGATATCAATTGTACAAATACTAATTGTAAGCTTTTGTTCCATACAAAAATCATTCAGTTGAGGTAGAAAATGTGATTTTAAAAAGTGCCTTCCTTCAAACGTGATTTTCTGCCTATAGACATTTTCATTGTTGTGACACTTTTTGGCTCTTCGTGATGATGCTGACGATGTCTTTGGTATGCAAAGATTAAAACATGTCCATATACTGAAAATTCTCTCAAAATTACCACTAGAAGATTTTCTGGTCATATGTCCGTGCGGTGACGAGGTTTTTTTAAATTTATTTATTTTGTTTGTTTGTTTGTTTGTTTGTTTTTGCTAAGAAACAATGTCCAATTGCTGCCAAAATTGCTGGATCGATTGGAATTCTGTTGCGTTGTGTTTTAAAAGACTTTTTTTTACGTAGGGGCATGAACGTTTACCCGATTTGTGCGGCCTCTCTTAGCCACCGTACTGAACAAAAAATACACCAACAACAGGAACCTATAGTTCCAGTCGGAAAAAATAGAACAGGAAAGACGAAACCACAGGTAGAACATCGGGTGTGAACGTACGTTTGCCCGATTTGTGCCGAACGTACGTTTTTAGCCATCATACTTTGTGTATGGAGAATTTCGTCTGGTTCCATCCAATAACCGCGTAGACATCTTTAAAAAAGAAAATTTAAAAAAAAAAGAAAAAAAAAGTGCGTCACCTCACCGTTTTGAAGCCGACCTATGACCAGAAACAGGAGACTTTTTTGGCCTAAAGTGATTACTGAGCAGTTTTACTCAGAAATCCGTTAGCAGACCGGGGGGGGGGGGGGACATGTAAATTCACCATACTTTTTTACCCGCCTTTTTTGCCGCGTGTCCTTCTTTTTCAAGACCCTGGATGCGCCCCAAAACGACGAGGCTGGTTGTGATGAGTCAGTGAGATTTCGCTGTATTATACTAATTCATGCATGGTTGGTTTTGAATTTAAGCGTTTAATGCAAATGCCTACACGCCTGGTAAAATGATTATAGATGAGGGTTCATTCCGAAAAGATTTCAGTTTCCAGCATGTGACCTCTAAAAAAAGGGGGTTTCCGTGAAGTGGTTTTAGTCACTCGTAGGAATCCGATTCAAGGGAACATAAATTCCCATACACTGTTTTCATAAACCGATTTTCATCGGGTTAATGATAATTATTTCAGCCATTTCTCATTTAAAATTTGACCTTATTTCAGGTCAAAAAGTCTCCAGTTTTTATTTTTATTTATTTATTTATTTTGTTCCTATGAAACGATGCCAAAATTGCTGAATCGATTAGAATTCTGCCGCGCTGTGCTTTAAACGACTTTTTTTTCACATAGGGGTATGAACGTTTGCCCGATATACCATAATTGCTTCTCTCCACCCAGGGGTAAATGGGTACCTGTGAGAGCAGAGTTGGTTGTTGTGTTTGATTAGCCCTATATGCGCTGTAATGGCAGCAATTGAGCTGTATACTCCCCAGGGAGCTGAGATGGTTTCAGGAATGATTTATGAGCCTGATGAGCAGGGGTAATAATATAATGCGCCTTGAGCACCAGTTTGGTGGATACGTGCGCTATATAAGTCCACATTATTATTATTATTATTATTATTATTATTATTATTATTATTATTATTATTATTATTATTATTATTATTATTATTATTATTATTATTATTATTATTATTATTATTATTATTATTATTATTATTATTATTATTATTATTATTATTATTATTATTATTATTATTATTATTATTATTATTATTATTATTATTATTATTATTATTATTATTATTATTATTATTATTATTATTATTATTATTATTATTATTATTATTATTATTATTATTATTATTATTATTATTATTATGATTATGATTATGATTATGATTATGATTATGATTATGATTATGATTATGATTATGATTATGATTATGATTATGATTATGATTATGATGATTATGATTATGATGATTATGATGATTATGATGATTATGATGATTATGATGATGATGATGATTATTATTATTATTATTGTTGTTGTTGTTGTTGTTGTTGTTTTTTTTTTTTTTTTTCCCATTCCATTGGAGTCATACAACTCCTTTTATTTCATTTTTTCTTTCCATACAATACAACAAAATATTACTACCATTTACTACAAAAAATTAAATCGTCACATTAGAATTCAATAAACTAAAATAAAGGATAATCACTATAATTTAGCAATTTATATGCATACAATCTCTCTTGAAACAATGCCATTGTCTTTCCATTAAGTATGCAAAAAAAAATTCACATTCATGTACAATATATACATATTATTATATTACATACACCGTATGTCTTCAAGTTGAGAAATGTTTCCTTTTCAAATTGATATCTCTATATTTCCATCTATGACTTTACACATAGCATTATTTTTGCCATACATTACAAGGAATTCGTTTTTAGAAAGTCTACCCTTCTCTAATTCGAGCATATTTTTAATGCTCTTTCTGTAAATAAACTCTAAGTCTTCGCATTTTATTTGTTCTTTTACACCTAAGTTATAACACCTGGTTACCCATATAATTTTGTGTAGTTTCGCAATTAATAATAAAGCGACATCTGTCACATTTTCTCCATAACCCAGGATTCGGTTGCTATCATTCATATAGAAATGCTTATTACCACTGTAAATCCTCAATAAGTTTTCTATGTAAATCCACGATGACCAAGTTTTGTTACAATAAATAAAGAGGTGTTCCATAGTTTCAATTTCTGTTTTGCAAAGTCCACATTTGTTGTCTTCTACCTTTTTCATTTTGAACAACTTATCTTTTGTGGGTAATATCCTGTTTCTTAGTCGAAACCATAAATCTTTATCACTGTGTTCTAAAATTCTATTGCAAGCTTTCTGCCAAATTTCGTCCCAATATATTTAGGTTTCTACTTATTTTCAATTTAATTTGCCACTTCATTTGAGCTTGTGGTGGTGTAAAAGCAGTACTTATTAGACTGCAATATACATTTTTAACCGAGACCTTGGATATGGGCCATTGAGTCCCTTCTAAGTTAATATACTAAGAGTTACACAAATGATTAGTGGGTCCTTCTCTATTTTCCTTCACAAATTTTTCAATTATTCCTTTTCTTAGCCGTGCTAATATTCTTCCCGCGTTTATTTTTCTAATATTACACCTCTTCGATAGCTCCTTAAAGGAAATGAAATGTTGGTCTTTAACAACATGTCTTAAG
>CM055821.1:12189509-12234134 GCA_029582265.1 Zoroaster sp. YZ-2022 | reverse complement strand
CAAATAAAAACACAGTCCTGAACCAAGACTAGTAAAACATTGGCAAATGCCTGCATTACAAAATTACCAAATTATTTCTGAAATCCCAATTGATGGGAATTTAGTCAAAGGTATCAATCATCCTGAGAAGTTATTCCTTCTGAAGCGCTTTTAATTTCAGAGAAAATGCACACAAAATCGCAACTTTCAAAGTAGCCAATGTGCAATCTTTTTGCTAAGCAGATATTTGCATAATTTTTGATATTCTGTAAACAAACTGTGAATTTTTTCTCTGGATAATTCTAGGGTGATTGTTGCTCGTAAGTTTCATGTCAAACTGTGATCATTTCTGCCAACACTCAGAAAGCAACAAATAAACAGTGCTTCACAATCAATTGTTCAATATCTCATTGCAAGAATGTCAACATCAAATGAGAACACAAATCTTGTAACTTCTCTTTAAGGAGATCCTATTTCAACCTGTCCATCAAACTTGCTACGCCCACTGGCCGATATCTGATCTGAGGTTACTGCAATATTGACCTGTCCTGTGACAACAGGAACACGAGGTCCCTATTTCATTCAATAAAGGAGTCAGATGTACAGCCAATTATTTCATTCATTATCATTGACTTTATGATCCTATTCAATGATTGTCGCTGAAAGCTTGACGGCTTGATGTCAGTGCTCCCGTCTCTGGAGTTTGTGAACAAATTAAACCGTTGGTGTATTGAGGTATGCACGAGGCAAAACAAGCAGACATCTTGGCTGTTTGTAAGATCTGCACTATGGTATGCGTCAAGAGCTCCTACTGTTCCGATAACAGAATTCATTGAACTAATCCGAGTCTGAGAATGAGTTCATATCACTGCCTCCGTCACCGGGATCATCACTCCCACTATCACCTGTTTGTCCCAATCCTTCATGGTAGCATCCATCATGAAATTATCCTGTAGCACGCTTCCAGGACCAAGTTTCTTGGTAGTATCAGGTTTCTCCCCGGCCTTTGGAGAGATGAAGAACAAAAAATTACATAAGCGTGATTGCAAATAACGTTATGGTTTAAGATTAATATTTATTGACTTACCAATTCTTTACCTTATCTTCAAAGGGAATGCATAGCATTGGTATTTGGTGATGTATATGACATAAAACACAATAAAAGGGGCCACTTTGCATCCGTCACGTTAGCAGTTTTTCCAATGGTTGTTATTTATTTTTAAGTACCTGAAACCGACCAAAAAGTGTTTCAACATGTGAATGGACATGTAGGCTTATACTAGAACTTTGAGTTGATTTATTTTATTTATTTTTTTTTAAATTTATTTTTTCACCCTCAAATTTCCATAAAAATAGGACGGAAAAAGTTACCTCACTTTTCCGTCCATTTGTTGATTGAAATTTTAGGGTAATTAAAAAAATAATAGTAATAATCAACTCAAATTATCTTTAGGATAAGCATGCATGTCTATTCAAATGTTGGAAAGTCTTTTGGGTGGTTTCAGATATAAAAAAAAATTACAACCATTAGAAAACTGCTAACGTGACGGGTAGGAAAGTGGCCCCTTTATTGTGTTTTATGTCATATTCAATTCAACCTCCAGTTTTGCTCACAATAAGTACTCAAATTTTTTGAAAACCACAAAAAACTGTTTATTTTTATAGTTTTT
The DNA here is from genome assembly GCA_029582265.1 of Zoroaster sp. YZ-2022. Lineage (NCBI taxonomy): Eukaryota > Metazoa > Echinodermata > Asteroidea > Forcipulatida > Zoroasteridae > Zoroaster > Zoroaster sp. YZ-2022. Next base: position 12,232,485 of record CM055821.1, on the reverse strand, counting down.
ATGTTTTACAAAAAAGTTACAGGATGATTTACTTTTGTAAATTTGCCAGTAAAAATTCTGTAGAAGAAATTATTTCTCAGGATGAATGATACTTGTACCAAGGAAGTTTGTAGATGGTAATTTGTTAATTTGGTTTTCTGGAAATACATGTAACCCAAGTGAGTTTAACAAGAAATATATCATAAATTTAAGTTGAAAGCACTTCAGATGAAATCATTTTTTATGATGATTGATACATGTACCAACATTATACCAATAACGTTTTTAGATTATAGTTCAATTCGATAATCTGCTATTAACCAAAGTTGTACATTCCCCAGGCATTTTTGGTAGGAACCATCCCAAATCTGCCAAAATCCATCAACATGCAGTAAAAAAGGTACCCCAATTGTCGGACTTTGGTGGAATTGGTAGCAAATGCAAAGCATCCATGGCTTGGCTATACACAGTCCTGAATCCAACAAAAGCAGCCAGTGGAGTTTGATGGATTTGGTACACATGGCGACATGCTCTCTTCGCAGGGATATACTGTGGAGTACTGAATCCATCAAAATTAGGCAAAACCAGGTGGAGGATTTTGGGTAGTTAGCATTTTAAAGCACAAAAACAATATACTTTGGGAGAAAAATTATTCATGACTCCAATACGAATATAAATAAGATGCCTAGATATTCCCCATGCAGCACTCCACTGAATTCAATACCTGTTTCTTAGTGGCCTGTCTCTTGGTGATGACCGGGGTTCCTTTAAGAAGATCCAGGAAGTCTCCCTTGCCGGACGTAGACCGTACCTCTTCGGCACGCCTCCTCTCTGAGACGCTGAGGGTCTTCTCCTGGTTGACACCCGACTGCTTTTGCTCTTTCTTGACGGCATTGAAGAGCTGAACAACACCTCTGTAGAAAGAATTGCATTTGATGGAATTACATTGAATGCCTTGTGTTACCAAAAGGAATGTTCCATTATTCGAATACACTCACTGGAAATATCAGGCATTCCCATACGGAACAGCTGCTGTTCCTGGTGGGAACACTGAATGTTCCTCACGGTAACTCACTGTGTTCCAGAAAGGAATGTTCCATTATTCGAATACACTCACTGGGAATATCAGGCATTCCCATATGGAACAGCTGCCGTTCCTGGTGGGAACACTGAATGTTCCTCACAGTAACTCACTGTGTTCTAGAAATGAATGTTCCATTATTCGAATACACTCACTGGGAATATCAGGCATTCCCATATGGAACAGCTGCCGTTCCTGGTGGGAACACTGAATGTTCCTCAAGGTAACTCACTGTGTTCCAGAAAGGAATGTTCCATTATTCGAATACACTCACTGGGAATATCAGGTATTCCCATATGGAACAGCTGCCGTTCCTGGTGGGAACACTGAATGTTCCTCACAGTAACTCACTGTGTTCCAGAAATGAATGTTCCATTATTCGAATACACTCACTGGGAATATCAGGCATTCCCATATGGAACAGCTGCCGTTCCTGGTGGGAACACTGAATGTTCCTCACGGTAACTCACTGTGTTCTAGAAATGAATGTTCCATTATTCGAATACACTCACTGGGAATATCAGGCATTCCCATATGGAACAGCTGCCGTTCCTGGTGGGAACACTGAATGTTCCTCAAGGTAACTCACTGTGTTCCAGAAAGGAATGTTCCATTATTCGAATACACTCACTGGGAATATCAGGCATTCCCATATGGAACAGCTGCCGTTCCTGGTGGGAACACTGAATGTTCCTTAAGGTAACTCACTGTGTTCCAGAAAGGAATGTTCCATTATTCGAATACACTCACTGGGAATATCAGGCATTCCCATACGGAACAGCTGCTGTTCCTGGTGGGAACACTGAATGTTCCTCACGGTAACTCACGGTGTTCCAGAAAGGAATGTTCCATTATTCGAATACACTCACTGGGAATATCAGGCATTCCCATACGGAACAGCTGCCGTTCCTGGTGGGAACACTGAATGTTCCTCACAGTAACTCACTGTGTTCCAGAAAGGAATGTTCCATTATTCGAATACACTCACTGGGAATATCAGGCATTCCCATATGGAACAGCTGCTGTTCCTGGTGGGAACACTGAATGTTCCTCACGGTAACTCACTGTGTTCCAGAAAGGAATGTTCCATTATTCGAATACACTCACTGGGAATATCAGGCATTCCCATATGGAACAGCTGCCGTTCCTGGTGGGAACACTGAATGTTCCTCACAGTAACTCACTGTGTTCCAGAAAGGAATGTTCCATTATTCGAATACACTCACTGGGATTATCAGGCATTCCCATATGGAACAGCTGCCGTTCCTGGTGGGAACACTGAATGTTCCTCACGGTAACTCACTGTGTTCCAGAAAGGAATGTTCCATTATTCGAATACACTCACTGGGAATATCAGGCATTCCCATATGGAACAGCTGCCGTTCCTGGTGGGAACACTGAATGTTCCTCACGGTAACTCACTGTGTTCCAGAAAGGAATGTTCCATTATTCGAATACACTCACTGGGAATATCAGGCATTCCCATATGGAACAGCTGCCGTCCCTGGTGGGAACACTGAATGTTCCTCACGGTAACTCACTGTGTTCCAGAAAGGAATGTTCCATTATTCGAATACACTCACTGGGAATATCAGGCATTCCCATATTGAACAGCTGCCGTTCCTGGTGGGAACACTGAATGTTCCTCACAGTAACTCACTGTGTTCTAGAAATGAATGTTCCATTATTCGAATACACTCACTGGGAATATCAGGCATTCCCATATGGAACAGCTGCCGTTCCTGGTGGGAACACTGAATGTTCCTCACAGTAACTCACTGTGTTCTAGAAATGAATGTTCCATTATTCGAATACACTCACTGGGAATATCAGGCATTCCCATATGGAACAGCTGCCGTTCCTGGTGGGAACACTGAATGTTCCTCAAGGTAACTCACTGTGTTCCAGAAAGGAATGTTCCATTATTCGAATACACTCACTGGGAATATCAGGCATTCCCATATGGAACAGCTGCCGTTCCTGGTGGGAACACTGAATGTTCCTCACAGTAACTCACTGTGTTCTAGAAATGAATGTTCCATTATTCGAATACACTCACTGGGAATATCAGGCATTCCCATATGGAACAGCTGCCGTTCCTGGTGGGAACACTGAATGTTCCTCAAGGTAACTCACTGTGTTCCAGAAAGGAATGTTCCATTATTCGAATACACTCACTGGGAATATCAGGCATTCCCATATGGAACAGCTGCCGTTCCTGGTGGGAACACTGAATGTTCCTCACAGTAACTCACTGTGTTCCAGAAATGAATGTTCCATTATTCGAATACACTCACTGGGAATATCAGGCATTCCCATATGGAACAGCTGCCGTTCCTGGTGGGAACACTGAATGTTCTTCACGGTAACTCACTGTGTTCTAGAAATGAATGTTCCATTATTCGAATACACTCACTGGGAATATCAGGCATTCCCATATGGAACAGCTGCCGTTCCTGGTGGGAACACTGAATGTTCCTCACAGTAACTCACTGTGTTCTAGAAATGAATGTTCCATTATTCGAATACACTCACTGGGAATATCAGGCATTCCCATATGGAACAGCTGCCGTTCCTGGTGGGAACACTGAATGTTCCTCAAGGTAACTCACTGTGTTCCAGAAAGGAATGTTCCATTATTCGAATACACTCACTGGGAATATCAGGCATTCCCATATGGAACAGCTGCCGTTCCTGGTGGGAACACTGAATGTTCCTCACAGTAACTCACTGTGTTCTAGAAATGAATGTTCCATTATTGAATACACTCACTGGGAATATCAGGCATTCCCATATGGAACAGCTGTTGCTCCTGGTGGGAACACTGAATGTTCCTCAAGGTAACTCACTGTGTTCCAGAAAGGAATGTTCCATTATTCGAATACACTCACTGGGAATATCAGGCATTCCCATATGGAACAGCTGCCGTTCCTGGTGGGAACACTGAATGTTCCTCACAGTAACTCACTGTGTTCCAGAAATGAATGTTCCATTATTCGAATACACTCACTGGGAATATCAGGCATTCCCATGGAACAGCTGTCCGCTCCTGGTGGGAACACTGAATGTTCCTCACGGTAACTCACTGTGTTCCAGAAATGAATGTTCCATTATTCGAATACACTCACTGGGAATATCAGGCATTCCCATATGGAACAGCTGTTGCTCCTGGTGGGAACACTGAATGTTCCTCAAGGTAACTCACTGTGTTCCAGAAAGGAATGTTCCATTATTCGAATACACTCACTGGGAATATCAGGCATTCCCATATGGAACAGCTGCTGTTCTCCTGGTGGGAACACTGAATGTTCCTCAAGGTAACTCACTGTGTTCCAGAAGGAATGTTCCATTATTCGAATACACTCACTGGGAATATCAGAGCATTCCCATATGGAACAGCTGCTGTTCCTGGTGGGAACACTGAATGTTCCTCACGGTAACTCACGGTGTTCCAGAAAGGAATGTTCCATTATTCGAATACACTCACTGGAATATCAGGTATTCCCACAATGAACAGCTGCTGTTCCTGGTGGGAACACTGAATGTTCCTCACGGTAACTCACGGTGTTCCAGAAAGGAATGTTCCATTATTCGAATACACTCACTGGGAATATCAGGCATTCCCATACGGAACAGCTGCTGTTCCTGGTGGGAACACTGAATGTTCCTCACGGTAACTCATGGTGTTCCAGAAAGGAATGTTCCATTATTCGAATACACTCACTGGGAATATCAGGCATTCCCATATGGAACAGCTGCTGTTCCTGGTGGGAACACTGAATGTTCCTCACGGTAACTCACGGTGTTCCAGAAAGGAATGTTCCATTATTCGAATACACTCACTGGGAATATCAGGCATTCCCATATGGAACAGCTGCTGTTCCTGGTGGGAACACTGAATGTTCCTCACGGTAACACTGAATGTTCCTCACAGTAACTCACTGTGTTCCAGAAAGGAATGTTCCATTATTCGAATACACTCACTGGGAATATCAGGCATTCCCATATGGAACAGCTGCCGTTCCTGGTGGGAACACTGAATGTTCCTCACAGTAACTCAGTGTTCCAGAAAGGAATGTTCCATTATTCGAATACACTCAATGGGAATATCAGGCATTCCCATACGGAACAGCTGCTGTTCCTGGTGGGAACACTGAATGTTCCTCACGGTAACTCACGGTGTTCCAGAAAGGAATGTTCCATTATTCGAATACACTCAATGGGAATATCAGGCATTCCCATACGGAACAGCTGCTGTTCCTGGTGGGAACACTGAATGTTCCTCACGGTAACTCACTGTGTTCCAGAAAGGAATGTTCCATATGGAGCAGGCGTGTTTTGAGACACTTACTAAGGATTGTGATTGTGTTCATACCTTGTGGCTATTCTCTGTAGTTTTCTCTCTACATCTTTGTCAGTCACCCTGGGCTTGACTCGACCTAGTTGCTCCCACTGGTCTCTTGTCTCTTTCTAGATATTCAAAACATACAAAGATTAACTTGTATGTATATAAGAATCAAGATTAACTTGCATAATAAGGTCTTTACCACAGGATAAAGAATGAGGATCATGGCCACTGGGGATACTGAGGACCAAGTCTAAGGCAAGGTTCTTTAATGCCAATGGCCATGACCCCAAAGTCATTATCCTGACTGCAAAGACCAAGTGTCAAACTTTTCTACCCATTCATAATGACCATCTTGATTTCGTTTTCAAAATTTCAATATCCAGTGTCATTTGTACTGAAAAAGAGCCAGAAAGAATCTGGCAAATCAGATCAGCTTTCTTTTGCTTAGTTAGGATTTAGGCTAATACATGTACTCACTAAGGCTGAAATTATTATTGTTATTATTAAGATTTCTTTCAATGGAATATGCAATTAAATTGATACCTTTTACAATTCCCTCATTTGACACATATACAAAAAAAGACAGCTGCATCACCGAACCATTTTGAATCCAGCTCCGACCAGAAACTTGAATTTTGTTGTCTTGCTAAATGAATCAGAAACCCACCACTTTGTTCCTCTCAGCATACTCTTCCTTCTCTTGTTGCTTTGCCTTCTCGTACTCCTTGGACTTGGCCAGTATGGCCGACGATGCGGGAGCGTCCTCAGGGACGTCCTTCTGCAGGATCTTAGCCATGATGTCGGCCCATCCTGCTCCCGGTACCCTCGGCTCTTCCTCTGGGTCAGAGTCGGGTTCCGAGTCATGAGGCTCATCATCTTCCTGAGGCTCATCATCTTCCTGAGGCTCATCGCCATCGTTATCACTCGGTTCTGCTGCCTCATTGTCCGAGTCTGTCGCTGGAGCTTTTGGTTCTGGCTTCTGTTTCTTCCTTGGTGTTTTGATGCGTTTCTTCAGCGGAGCTACTGCAATATCTGCACGGAGGGGAAAATACAATACAAATCACACAACTTAGACGAAATAAATCTCCGCATATTACACATTGATATTATAAGCCAAATTAGGCAATTTTATTTTGATAACTTGGATTACAGACCCGCCGCCCCCAAAAGTCTCAGATTTTGGGAGAATTTTTTTAATTGGTGCATTTACGCCAACGTGTTGCACCTTTTCATGCTGCAAATTTTCATGCAATTCGCGAAGGTGGTGGGGAAACAACAAAACACATCTGGTTGCCACTCAATGAGCCACAAAACTCTATGTAAACCATCGGTACTGTGAATCCATGTACAAACTATGAAAAAAATTAAATGATTGAGGGCACTTTAATAGAAGAGCGCCCTCAATTGGTGGTGTTTTTTTCTTCTTTTTTTCCCGTTACCCTCTCACTTTCAGGATGGTGGTTTTACCCAAGACTACAATATGTTTATAAAGGCAAGGTACATGTACAACACTGATATTTGGCATTGAACATGTTTACAGTGGTTTTATTAAATAGTTTGTTCAGTATTAACAACCCTATAGCTCACTTTCACAAGAATAAATTTAAAGTTGGAAAATAAAATGCATTGAACTTGAGGTTCCATCCCGTGTTCTGTAGTGCATTGTTTTCCCAACTAGTTATGAATTAGCCACTTGCCAAAGCTTAGTTTTGCTTGTTGTCAGCGAACAACGATCATCGGCTGACCATCGCTAGAAAAAAACTATTTTTTTCAAAAAACTACCCCAATATATAAAATTTAATAAGACCACAGTTTGTTTCCAGGTGATATACTCCCAACGTCTATTAGCTTCAACAGCGTTCCGCGCTGGTATATACGGCAGCGCCTACAGACAAAACACGACTGTCAAACGACTTGTCCCCAAGTCTAATGGCAACGACGATAAAATGTACGTATCCGGTCCGGAAAATCAGACTAACGTTAGTAGTACCATAGCTCCATGGCACACAAGGATGGCTTGGCCACGCACGGCGGGAAATAAACCCGAAACACACGGATGGGGCCATGCAAAACGCACGTTTATTGGACTGGAGATTGCACAATTGCACGGTCGACTGGACCGACAGAATCTATAAATTAGAAGTTCTGACTTGCAAGTATTTTATTTTCCGATGGATCGGTTGACATTTTACGGTTTTTTAATCTCATTTTGAATTGGTAAAAATAAAATAAAAACCCATGCGGCCCCCAAAAAGGAAGCGGGCGGGGACGCTAAACATGTTTTGTTTTTTTTACTTCGCCTAATACTTCACAAAAATTTGTATAATGTTTTCTACATCTGTAAATATAATTAAATTTTTTTTTTTTTTTTTAATGAGTAGTTGCCAATCACAAGGCCTTACAGGCCACTCAAGGTGAGGGCTAAATAGGGGAAAGGGGGTAAGAGAAGAAGAAATCAAAAAGTAGAAAGATGAATATTGATGTTACGTTTGAATTGAGACAGGTTATAGGTGGCAGGGAAGCAGGATACAGGTAATGAATTCCAAAGTAAGGCAGTACGTGGGGAGAAACTGGATGAGTACCGCCAGGTATTTGCTTTGGGGACAGATACAGTATAAGGATGAGAATGAGCAGAGAAACGTGTGGTGCGGCCAAAGGTATGGTTAGGTGGAACAACCAGTGAAAGTCCTTTGGAGCATCTACCATTATAGTATCTGTAAAAGAGGCTCAATAATAATAATAATGTATAGATTTATATAGCGCACGTATCCACCAACTAAGTGGCGCTCAAGGCGCATTATATTATTATCCCTGCTCATAAGGCTCATAAGGCTCATAAATCATTCCTGAAACCATCTCAGCTCCCTGGGGAGTATACAGCTCAATTGCTGTCATTACAGCGCATATAGGGGTAATCAACCAATCAATCAATCAACTAATCAATCAACTAATCAATCAATGAGGCTACACAGCGACGGAGAGATAGGGGTTGTAATTATATTGCAATTCATTGTTATTGTTTTACAATTTACACTCCATAAAAATACAACAAAAGACTTCCCCTCCTGCCTGGCATGGGCCGACAATTTTTTTTTCACCCTTTGACATAATGGTAATAATAATAATAATGTGTGGACTTATATAGCGCACGTATCCACCAACTGAGTGTTGCTCAAGGCACATTATATTATTACCCCTGCTCATAAGGCTCATAAGGCTCATAAATCATTCCTGAAACCATCTCAGCTCCCTGGGGAGTATACAGCTCAATTGCTGTCATTACAGCACATATAGGGCTAATCAACCAACTCTGCCCTCACAGGTACCCATTTAACCCCTGGGTGGAGAGAAGCAATTATGGTTAAGTGTCTTGCTCAAGGACACAAGTGTCACGGCCGGGATTCGAACCCACATTCTGCTGCTAACACCAGAACTTGAGCCCAGTAAGCTAGACCACTCGGCCACGACAGTCCTTTTGCACTGTGCAAGCATGATGGCGGCCAATACTAACAGTGGGGACCGCAACCCATTTCTGAAATGTCCTTTTATGCTGAATCTTTTGATATATTATGATAGAGAATATAGTTCTAATTGAAATTCTTTTTCAAGTTATTCCCTTTTTACTGTTTTCGTTTTCAGGAAATTTTGGTTCAATTTTCCTATGGAGCTTTCGGTTCAAGAGGTGTCATTTTGGTATTGTTTACCATTGTAAACAAAACAAAAGGAAACTGCCATATTGTAAATACTATAGTTTCCATGGCCCTGAAACTTTGTAAAGGTGTACCTGAATGTTGTCCAAAACAGTTTATATAAAATTGAAATTTATTTGTTAATGATGTAAACAACCGTTGCCATGGAAATAGTAAACAACAATAATCCCTCCATTGGTCAAAATTGGATATTGTGAAGGGAATCATGGTGGTTTTGGGTCCCTTACATATAAATAAAGCACACAGTCCAAGTAAAACAAGTATTTTCAATCTGTTTTTCATCAATGGCTCATTTAATTTGTTTACTCAATTTTCGCAACGTAAACAAAGCAGTAAACAAAATGGTGTGGCTGTATTACAAAAACTGGGTAAGCTATCAACTTTTTTTTTTTTTTTTTAAAGTTATAGCTATCTAATTATATTTTCAATAAATTTGTGTTACAACTATCCATTCTACTCAAACAATTATTATTTATTCAAAATATTATTAATGACATTTTTTACACTGATGACTGATATTGAATGAATTTCTCTCCGGCCCCTATACATTATACTCAGGGTTGTAGCTACGCCGGTCGGCGCCGGTCGGGTCTAACCGGCACTCCCGCTGGCCGACCGGCACCAAATGCAAATTGATGTCTTACCGACCGGCACAAAAATTGTGTGAATATTTCATTAAACAGTAATAAAAGTAAACTAGACTTAAGTGTTTGTCATATGACAAACACGTAGGTGTTCGGATTTTGTCAGGGTAGTGATGATGACGTCAGAATGTTTTTGTAAATATTTTTGACAATTAACAATCTGTACAATGGTGCAAAAACTGTGAATTTACCTGTTGTGGTTGTTGAGATATGATTTTTTTAAATATTAAAATTTGACTTCCGGTTTGGACAGGAAGTAAGGTCAAATTGGGGTCACCTTTGTGTAAATATTTTTCGACAATTAACAATCTATACAATGGTACACTAAATGTCAATTTTACCTCTTGTGGTTGTTGAGATATGATTTTTATTAATATTAAACTTTGACTTCCGGTTTGGACAGGAAGTAAGGTCAAATTGGGGTCATCTTTCGTAAATATTTTTTGACAATTAACGATCTGTACGACATTAGGTGTTTGTCCTTTGGACGAATACAGAGCTGTTACGCTAATTATACGTTGTGGTGGAATTAAATACTGTATCATCACAGCTTTATCATTACACATTTTTGGCCCCGAGGTGGTGTGTGCAGCTCTTGTACAATACAATGACAAATTCGATCAAGTGTTATAATATTTAAATGTTTGGTTCAGTTTTTTAAAACAATACTTATAGGGAAGAGACAGCACAATGTAATTTGAAGGATAACTGTAAAATAAAAAGAAACAAACAATACTGAAATATGATCTATGGATTGTTACATGTATTTATGTGTCATTAACTGTTGAAAATACATTTTCATAAATAGTAATGTTAAAGTTATTGTTTAAAGGTGGCAATATCTTCACGATCAACAGGGCATGGAATCAGAGTTCAAGTTCTAGTTTAACTCAGTGACTGAAAATAATACTCACATGATAAGGTCATCTTTGCTTGTTGCTGCATAAATGAGCCAGTAATTTTTAGTCACTATGTTCGCCTTAAACTAGGACACCAATTCCATGGTCTGCTTGTAGAAAGTATGCTCTGATCGTGATGATACTGTCTGTTTAACCAATTGTGTTTATGGGATTGATGGTCAGTACTATCCCAATGCGAGCATACAAATAAATAGGAACTTTAATTGGGTGATCTGGCAAAAGGTATTCCAAGGCTGACACACCCATGCAATGAAGATTGGGGGGTATGTTTACTATGTTTATATGGCCCAACTGCCAGTGATTCACTGTCGGCAATATACATTTTACTAGATCACCAACAGATATTGCTTAATAATTACATTTGTGAGGATGTTTGCGTCCAGTCAAAAAATAATAAGAATTCCTCAGTACTATTTTTGTTCTAACATGTTAAAGAAATTCCTAGAAAGACCTAGATGTGTCTTGAGGTCCTGAAAAACAATTCCTTGAGGGTCAAGACTGCCACAGATATGATAAGTCCATATAAAATAATTTGAATAATACGTTAACTCCTTTGATGAATTGATAAACTTAAAATACTGGCCAGTGGATCACAAAGTTACACAGTCTCTTACACACCTTGTAGCAGTAGCACAAATGGATATAGTTGATCTGAAATATAAACTAATCATGAAAAATAAATATTAAATGTTTTCAAAGAGGGACTAAGAATAATGGGTCATGCTAACAAAACACACATAACTTAGAATGCCCTTTATATGTTATTATCAGGATGATGGATTGATGGATTGATGTAACTTCAGAAAAATAATCCCTTCAGAACAATGCCTTTAAGTTAGGTTTTACAATGGAATAGAACTACATGTGACGCCTTCCTTCCTCCATGATGTGACCGTTTCATTATCTCAATAAAGGTGCTGATATTTGTTTCTGGTCTACTTTAGTGAGAAAAATTAAGTGCTAGTATAAAGTAAACTGCAATGCAGCCATCACCACACAGGACATAAGTACTACTATTATTATGAGGAACTACAGACACTATAGTGTAGCTAAATTAACTTTGTACTTTTACCAACGCGCATTCCACCGGATGTCAATCCGCACGCATGCCAGTAAATATTCAGTAATAAATATTTTTGTTGACCAAAATAAGTGTGAATTGGTAAAAAGTACTAGCACGCATACGAAGGATTGACCTTGTTTCACTTCAGGCGCGGCACATGTGATACCATTGCCACACTAAGGTTTTTAACGTTAACCATGGTTTTATGTAATCAATATCTATAAAAGTATACTAAAACGAACTTACATCTATAAAAAATGTGAAAGTTTACATACCTTCAAACGAAACCAAGTAATGAAGACCACTTCCATTAATTGTGCACGGATTCTCAAATGATCTGTTAACGTAAGACGTTAAACCATACCATCGTGTAGCCTACAAACTGAAGATTGACTTGAACAGTTACGATACTGCATTTGGATGTGGTGTCAACGCCGTGTCGGGTGCTGTAGGCTGGAACTTAGTCTGAGCCATGATACATCAGAGTCAACATGCTGTAAAAAATAATAGGAAAGTTTTATAAGTACATGGACCAAAAAAAAAGTATTTAAAATTTCAGAGAAGTTCTAATTTATGTGAATGAGGAAAATAATACATCACAGTGAACATGCTGTACAAAATAGTAGGAAGGTTTTACAAGTACATGGACCAAGAATAAAGTATTTGAAAATTCAGAGAAGTTCTAATTTATATGAATGGGGAAAATAGTGTATAATTTTGGAGTAGCTGGACCATTAAAATTGAAAAGGGCATTGGTTGTCAAAATTGCACACAATTATTCTTGACAATGTGTAATAAATTAAAGAAATGTTCTTGCATGAAACTCACATCAAAAGAGAAAGGTATTTAAGGAAATTGCCGAGTCTCATACTAGTTTCATGTGAGAGAGGCCTCCCCAGGGAGCATGCAGGACTAACATTAACAACTTATACAAGTACATGAAGTATTGTGTCATGAATATTGTGCATTTTTCCTGTGAAATAATTGTCTGTGTAAGTTGATTTGTATCTAAGAAGGGTAAAAAATTAAGGGAAAGTGCAGTAAACAATCACTACTTGACGTTAATTTGTGCACAAACTGAAGATTTTTGGAGAAAACATAAATTACAAAATATGGCATAAAATTTCAACTGAAAAATTGCCATAACCTTAACAACTGAATTTTCCTATCCTTATTTACATTCTAAATACATTTTAGTGACATCTGTTCATATTTTGTTAAAAAAGTGGTGAGTTGTTTACTGTTCAAACTACAATGTATGTTCACATAACTAACGTTAAGAACGTCAGGCACAATGCAATTGCAACTACATTAACGTTACCAGCCAACCCAACGCTTAAAAAATGGCTTTTCTTGTATATAACACGAAGATAAATACAGGAAATCCTCTTAACAATTAAATTCAAGATACCTACCCTTTATGACTATGTTGGTTGAAGTACGAGTTGGTTGGAGTAATGAGTTGGCACGAGTTCATCAGTAATATCACATATTTCACACTCGTATTTTCATAAAAATACAATTTCAGAGTAAATCTGTTTCTGCCGATTGAGGCTTACATATCGCTCCACCGGCCGGACTATTTTATATGCCCCGCCCAGTCGATTGAGTATTGCGGACGTAGTGGAAATAACAGATTGCGGCCAGTACATTTTCAAGAAAAGTGTGTTTCTTTTTTTACAAAAATGTCGTGTTTTCAGTACAAATAAATATCAAACTCAAACATATCCTCGTCTCTAATGTCACATATTTCACACTCTTTACACTCATGATAAACTACATATTTTTCCCCGACTAAATCAGTAATTTTATTGATTTTTCAGATCCCTCGATATGATTTTTTTTAATTATTAAACTTTGAATTATCGTAATTCGATATCTGATGACCTAATCATGACGTCACAAATTATGTTTCATCTACGTGTTAAGTTCTAAGTATATGCCAAGTTTGAAGTTCATGTGAAGTTTGCAAGTATGTTTTTTTTTGTAGACAGTCTATCCGGAGAAGAAGGAGAAGAAAAGAAAAAAACCGAACAAAAACAATAGGTGTTTCGGGTACATACCCGAACACCTAAAAAAGTTCATGTATTCTTCATTTCTTTGAGTTATTTGCCACTATTTTGAGGACTTTAGTCTATAGATCAATTAAAACATCGTACGATATTATAAAATAAATCTGTTTGTAGCGGTACAAACAAATACACTAATTAGCATTTATTTATGACGCCAGGAAAAGACCTGGGAATCCCCATTATGATTGGTTGTTTGCGCCTGCACGATGAGCTAATGCCACTAGTCTCTACAGCGTGTAAATGATGCGGCGTGCTTCGTAATGTCGGCGTCACGTAAATTTCAGGTTGGTTAAGCGTGACTTCAGAACGCTCTAGCTTTCTCGCGATGTGCTCAGCAAAGGGAAAATTATTCACGCAAGGCCCCTCCGCCTATTCATGAAAAGTTTTGTGAGAACGTTTTTTGGAAGTGTTTTGATCAAAATAATTATGTCGACTCGCAGAAAAGTATCACCAGCTTTTTCTCTCGGCCACTAAACCAAGGGGGGCAGTGATAGACACGGCAGCCGGGTCAAGCGAGAAGCCGGCAAATTCGAGACCACATCTGCGACCACATCTTCGTGTTCGAGTACAACTGACCTGGGAACTGATCACGCTACCGAGTCTTCGGCCACTGTGGATTTAGGCCAAAAACTCGGAGCTGCTATGCCTGACGGCCCCGGTTGCTCAAGTGTTACCTCATCAAAAAAACAGAAGCAGGCATCTAAGTTTAATAGCGAAAAGTGGACACCTGGTAGGCCATACAGAAGTTTCAGTTTTTCTGAGCCAACATTGTTGTCAATTGCATTGGAGGGCACTCCTTCACATCATAAATTCTTGTATAATACTATGAAAATATACTATTATACAACAAATTATGTGAAAGGTGAGCCCTCCAAATCTATTCTTAAAAGCTAAAACCCAGGAGCTTCGGGGTGCTTCGGCCCCCTCGACCCCCACCGAGGCGTTGCCCCTGGACCCCACCAGGGTCCCTTAAACGGGCCCCTGGACCCCCGGCCTTGAGGAGCTGCGCTCCGTTCGCTCCGCTCACTACGCTCACAATTGACAAAATTAGCCGGCACTCAATTTGGTCTGGTGACAACCCTGATTATACTTGATGTTAAAATGTGTATTCGTATTTGATTGCAATAAAGGAAACAATCTGACCATTTTAAGTACATGTATGTTCAATATATCATGACGAAGATTCACTTCAGTGCAAGTTCCATTCTTCAATGATTTAAGAATATCGTCAGAAAGTTGTGGGGTAGTGCCAACAGTTGAAGGTCCGAGGTTCAACTCAACATCACCAGATACGGTGATATCACACAGCTGTATGGAGAGCAGCAGACCGCAAAGAGATGAAAACGGCCAAGTACGTACGAATGCCCAGACTAAGATGAATGCCAGCTTTCTTGAACACTGCCTCTTCTGATTGATGACATCCTATTTATTGCCTCCACACTTCAAGGGAAACACCCATCCTGTTTGGTTGAGGATTCCTAAAGAAAATTTTGAAAAATAATAAAAATATTAAGTAAAACAATTAATTAATTAGAAATGTTTTTTTTTTTTTTTTTTTTTAATAATAATTTTATGAAATAAAAAAATAAAAATAAAACAGTTTTATTTAAAAAAGATAATAATAATTTTTATAATAAAAAACCCCTAAAACATACCCTTGAACTTTCCCTGATGTTCATAAAAAAAATTGGGGAAAAATTGTTTGCAAATGCATGAATATTCTTCAACTATACTTTTCTGAAATTTTGTGTATTTCAAATGTATTTTGTATGAAAAACATCAAAAGATTTTATTAAATTTTTTTTTTAAATTATCACCGGTCGAGTAAAGGTAAGTTAAACAAAGAGAACAGCCAAAACCCTGATACTAGGCTAGCAACAAACACACTATTACCAATTATATTAGTTAAACTTACTCCCTCTGAAAGCTGGACCCATGTTGAAGAAATTGTGCTTTTGCACTAGTCTCCCCCGGTTAGAAAACATCGTCTCTACCCTATTTCGACATCAATCTTTCCATTTCTGCCTTTCTATTTGAAATCAAAAGCCCCCTTATACTTCAAATTTGATATTGAAAATTACTTACCCTTCAATTTCCTTATAATTTGGCGAAAAATTGGTCAATTTTTGTCATTCTTTCGGCATTATCGTCAGAAATTATCGGTAAATAAAATGGCGTCCACGAACGTGATTATATCCCACAGTGCTTTGCGCTAGCCGAACGGAAGCCATGCGACCTGCAGTGTACCATTTTTTGTACACGCGTTTTTTCGGCAGCAGCATGCGCAGTAGCGATGTGCGGTAGTTCG
The DNA here is from genome assembly GCA_029582265.1 of Zoroaster sp. YZ-2022. Taxonomy (NCBI): domain Eukaryota; kingdom Metazoa; phylum Echinodermata; class Asteroidea; order Forcipulatida; family Zoroasteridae; genus Zoroaster; species Zoroaster sp. YZ-2022. Next base: position 12,216,360 of record CM055821.1, on the reverse strand, counting down.
TTTGCGGTCCCTACTAATAACACGTTACTGCAGCAAAGAAAATCATTTTTATTGCTAGGCCTAATTAAAACCACATTTTCAAAAACTGAAACTCTTTATATATGCCACTGTCTCTTATATTAAACATATTTATAAGTTGTTGTGAGTTGTCGTCAGTTGTCGTGAGTTGTTGTCGGTTTTTAGTAGGGTTTTCAGTTTGTACATGCTTGACCGAAGCCCGCCACACGTACAGCGCATCGCCCGCAACAAAAAACATCAAAATTTTAAATCCAAAAAATTTACTACTTTTACCTGTCAAAATCTTACTTGTAATAGCTCATTGGAAAGCTTATAGTTTCAGCTATCCAACAATGGGGGTCATGCCTATGTTCCCTCAGCCCTATGTTCCCTCAGCCCTATGTTCCCTCAGCCCTATGTTCCCTCAGCCCTATGTTCCCTCAATGCCTAACATTTTTTAAAATTCAAATTAGGCCCTATGTTCCCTCAACCCTATGTTCCTGAGGGAACATAGGGTCTATTTTGGGATGAGGGAACATAGGGCTGAGGGAACATAGGGTCTATTTTGGGATGAGGGAACATAGGGCTGAGGGAACATAGGGCTGAGGGAACATAAGGCTGAGGGAACTTGAGTACGGTCCCCAACAATGTACATAAAATAGCAATCGGAAGTACGTGCGAAAGCCTAGGTTTTTATGAATGAACCACTCTCGTCCCACCCAGCCTTTCGCCAAGTGTTCCAGATCAGGCGCATTCGGTGCGTAAAATTTGCCGCGCTTCTGCTGAGGGCATCCACTGAGCTGTCTCCGCGTCACAGACATTGTGATTGATGACATGAAAACGGTTTCCCTATTGAGTCAAAGGGCTCCTTTACATGCCCATGCTTGCTCGACCTCCATAACTACTCTACAACTGAAGTTACGAAGAGATAAAAAGTAAACACCATTTTTTCGAGGTGAAATCTTCAAGTTGAAAGGTAGGAGCAGTGTCTGAATGAATTTTACACCTCTTTTCTATCATATGTGAAAGTTTTGAGCCGTAATTTTGTTTAGTTTTGAGCGGAGAGTGTATTTTTTACACCCTTCAAAAGCTCTTATGAGGGAAAACAAGCACTAATCACAGCGGTGTGTATCACGGTGTGTGTATGCTGATTCAACGGTTTTGGTGTCATTAGGGATGTACACAGTGTATGGACAGTCGCGCTTCGTAATGCTGTATATTTGATTAAACAAACAGGATTCCTCAAAAACTACTCGTCCGATTTTCTTGATTTAAAAACCATTGTATTTCTTTCATCAAGACCTTTAATTTGATATAAATATTGAGCATATTGGTTTAGGAATAATTTTTCACCTGAAAACCCTATTTTTAGTAGGACTGGTACTGGTAGGCCTATTGTGGTAACAATGTATTTTTTAAACAATTACAATTACATGTATTTTATTTGTTTATTTTATTTTTAATTCGAATTCAAAATGAGGCGAGTATTCTTCATATAATGGGCATGATTCTGGCGATCATTTTCTTCAAACGGACACAATGGTACTATATAACATACATGTAATACAAGGAGGGTGGCTTGAGCCATGGAGGTAGAATATTCTACCTCCATGCTTGAGCGAGGCCGGGCTAAGAGCATAAACATTAACGTTAAACTGTGTAACGTTACAATATCAACATGATCAATCATTCAACTTTCTTTCTGAAAATACCTACCGTTTTTCTTCCCGTGATCGTCATCACTTTCAGCATCGGCATCACTCCCAGAATCATACGTCACTTTGACAAACGGTCGTCTCCTTTTCAACTGTTTCTGTTGTTGTTTTTGACTAATTTGTTTAGCTTTAGAGGAAATGAATGAAACTACATTACAAAGTTCTGTTGTCGTGCCATGTGCCATCGTGTCGGCCGCCATGTTGTTTGTGTTGCAGTTAAAGGGGCACTCCAGCAACAGGTTGCCGTTGATTAAAGGTTACCATAGCTATTGATTTGGCAATAAAGAAATTATATGGACTGTAAAGAAGTATTGAAAAATAATAATATAAAGAATAACTAACGATAAAAACGACACCCCTAGAAGTAAAGTGCCTTATACATTTGAATAAATGAAAACTAAATATTCCTTAAAGACAGTTTGATAAATCTATAGACCATGTGACTTGTACACTTTGAGTACCAGGGTGATTTCACAAAAGGGCAAAAGGGTAAAAGTGTGTGTATCTGTATGCAGAGATTGTACATCTTCAGGAAATTAATTTTCAGATGAATACGATTTGAGATATCATGCTACAGTGCTTTATAAAAAATAAATCAAATTGAGAATTGTTCTGCTGATATCTAAAATATCAGATTTGATGGTTTCTTGTCATAGACCAGTGTACATTTTGTGCCCGGCAGTTTGACCTTTGGGGCTCTTTTGTAAACATGCGACATCACATGCGACATCACCCCCCCCCCCTTCTGTCTCTGAAGTCTTACATCATTAAATGCAAAGAGGAACATTATTCACAATTTGTGTAATATCAGGGTATGATTTGATGCAAAGTTTACAAACTGTCACCGGTGTCCCAGTGTGCCTTGCCAATGACACAATGAGTGCCTTGCCAATGTCAATGATACAATGACCCAACAAACAAACCAATACAAAATGCACAAGAAAAACTGAAATAAAATCACTTTTATTTGCTCACTTTGTATAACATATATATACATTATGATTTTGAACAATATTTTTTATACAAATTGCTATAAAATGTACTGATTAAAGCCTTCCCCAGGCCTATCATGATTAAGATTAGAAATGATTATAATTTAAACACAATCAAGTTAAGAAACCAACAAACCAACTGTCTCCTCCAAGAAAAAAAATAAACAAATAAACCAATTGATATAAGCTTAATCAGGATTGCTTCACCCCTTTAAATGATATAGAATATCAGCAATACTAATACCCGTTATTAAAAGGTACACCATTTGGAATAAACTGATTACTAAATTTAAAAAATGATTATGTGAAAGCTAACTTTCTGTCTGAAATTACCTATTTTAAGTGAAAACTTTAATCTAATCTGCACAGTTATAAAAAGTTGCCAGACACCAATTTTTGATCAAAGTGTTTTTGTAAAAAAAATGTGAATGCTTTACAAACATTTCTCACGACTTAGACTCAACATTGAGCTGAAACTTACAAACAACAGTTTTGTCAACATTTCCAAAGTTGTACCTTCCCTTTCAAGCCCCAGTTTCAAAAATGTTTTAAAAAATAAAATAAAGTAAAACTCAGTGAAAACATTTTCACGGGTGACTTCTGTGCAAAATTATCTTGTGCTCTTAATTAAAATAAAATATATAAATTTGTATATTTTGTTTAAATAATCTGATGTCCTGGCTAGGATGTAAGGTGAATGTTTTCACTACACTCTACGAAATGATCTGATATTGTGAAATTGTAAATTAATTCTCAAATGTTTCAAGCAGGTAGGTTTGTTAACATACATATTTCTTGATTCAAATTAAGTACAGATGTACATACTGATCTTTTACCAATCGCTGCCATTGTTGTAACACACAAACTACCAACATCTTCCATAAGAGTATAAGTTTAGGTCACCTCAACATAGAAATATGCTGAAATTGCTGTTTAGTGGTGGACCCATGCCAACCCTACCACCATATATAGTTTCTGCAATGTTATATCTCCTGTGAGTGTTTCTATTTTACCGGCAATTTCGGGTTTTTTGTCTTTTTCATCAGAACACCTCTATTATACTAGTGGAAAGGAAACAAAGTTTTAAAAGTACACATTCTCAAACTAATCATGAAAAGCATGGTTTTACAGTAAATACATCTATAAAATTCATTTAATGTGGGTACAGTCATTTGGGCACTAAATTAATGTTCAACCGCGCTTCCAACAACTATTTGGTGAAATATCTCACTTCAAAGTATTTTTCTTTTAAATGATAAAAACTAAAAATTTCGAAAATTTCTGGTAAAACAACAAATGATAAAAACTAAAAATTTCGAAAATTTCTGGTAAAACAACAAAACACATGGGCGATACATCTTTAATCAAAACATCACATGAACAAAATTATTCACATTTTGAAAGATCTTTGGACACAAGTCTTATCTTGATTTCCATATCCTTGTGTATAATAGAAACAGAGATGGCGGTTTGGTGTTTAAGGTTTATGGAATATTACACACTGCTTGACCTCTACCTGACCTCTAACTGACCTGTACCTGACCTCTGCCTGAAAGACATAATTCACAAAACAAAATATTATCAATATACCCCTTTTGGAAGCACCATCTAATCTTAGGGTTTGATGATATATTTTCCATATAGAATTTAACCTTAAGCTTTATACAACATGAGACTAACAAACAAAACATCTTAATTTCCTAAAGGTCCTGGAGTAACTCGCCCTTTGTTTGCTGAAATAGAAAATGTTTACTTTCTAATCCCCTGAAAAAATAACAGCTATTGTTGTATCAAATCACTGACAGCATACTGGCATGAGCGCACACATCATTTACTGATTATACTGTAGATGACGTCATATGAAGGGTCTGTTTCTAGTTTTTCTAGAGACTCCACTTTCTTGATCCGTAGATTTGGTAAATTTAATTTGAAGGCGCAGTATGTGTTGATTTGTAATATTGACAAGCAAACCCACATCATAAAGCTATGAAACATTTATGTTGGCAATTTATATTTCAGCCAACTTTCAAGTTTGTTACAATGTACAGAAACGATCAAAAGAAGAAATGATCAAAACAGTTTATAGTAATAAAAAGTACTTCATTGACTTAATATTTCATTAACCTAATGGGAATGAAATGTAAAATTTCAAACATGTCAAAATAGTTAAAAATTAAATTTTTTTCACACATTAGAATGAATCCAAAATATATCGACTGTCACGTCTTATGGGGGAGGGAAATATTGACACAATGGAATGGTTGCTTGTATAACATACGATTGAAGGGCATGGAACATGATTGCTGAAATATGACTTTAAATATGCAATCTCATCAAAATTTATAAAAAAAAGAAAATTAAATAAAAAATAAATAATAATAATGTTTTTTAAAGTTTTTTTAAAAAGTAAAATACTATAAAAACAGTCACGATGCTTACTCCCATTCACACAGCACTGTGCTCAAGTTAAGTACCCCAAAAGTAATGCAAGGCTAAGTAGAAACCACCCGGATTCAAACTCAGGTTTTTTGATTGAGAGTCAAGTTTTAACAAATTAAAACTAAATAAATAAATAAATTGCAAACTTAAAGATACACATTCTCTCTTTTCGGTTTAAATCTGTGCATTGCTCGTCTTTGTAGAAAGAAAGAAAATTACTTGCTTTTGAATAATTTATTTGGCCAAATAAATGACAGGGCATGGATTAAATCAGTGAATAAATGACTTTATGACACGGCATGATAAATTCATTGCTGGTCCAACAATGTCCCCTATTGACTGCTTAAGAAGTCTCTGGTCAATTATTTTGTAATATATCTCCTTGGGAAGTGACCGACTTTCCCTATGATAAGGCAAATTGAAGATTAAAACCAAAAATTGCTGGTGAAATGGCGAAACGCAAGGAAACTGCATCCGAAAGAATTCCTAGAAAATCTTTCCCAGCAAACTCTGTTAACAATGGCTCTGCTTAAAGGGGCAGTATCATCACAATCAGAGAAGACTTTCAACAGGGCATGGAATTGGTGTCCCGGTTTAAGAAGAACACAGTAACCGAAATTTACTGGCACATTTGTGCAGCAGCAATGGTAATATGACTTTATCATGTGGGGATGTTATTTTCAGTCACTGCGTTAATCTAAATTCAGCACTCCGATTCCATGCCCTGTTGATCGTGACGATATTGTCCCTTTAACTCGGAATTCTGCTCTAAACAACCACCATTTGCTGCTTACAGGGTTAGCCTAGAATTGTTGTGCTAAAATTGTTGTAAGCCAGGAATCCTTAGTTACACAGAGTATGCATGAGCACAAGCAGAATTTCCTTGCTCATCTGTAAACCACGCATACGGTAAACAGAGTCATGAAATAAGGGCCTGGGTTGTGCACTAACTTTTCATTTAATCTTTGCACTGTTGGCCATTTAAGGTTTCTCCGTAGTCTTAGTTGATAAGTTGTCGATGGGCACTGGGTGTAAAATTCCATATTCATCAGCTGTATCTAAAAGAGAACATATAATAGGAGAATCCACCTGCAGAAAAGAAAGACAAAAATGAACATTTTTAAACATTAAAAGGTAGGTGGGTGTTAACTATTTCCCGATTGGTAAATTTACCAGCTAAAGTGAAACTGGGCTGTCACTGACATCATGAGGTCCACAATATTTCAAGCTTATTCTGAGATCCAAATAATTTTTAATTGACATATACTACTCAAAACAATTTAGGAACACCGATTTTTAACATCAAATAGGTTTGAAATGTTCCATGAACCGGATTTTCATTTGCAACCCCTCTCTCTTTTCAGTAGTCATGTCATGAAATGTTTAATCACTACATGCATCCTTTATCATCTGTTTCATTGTGCAGTTGTTTCTCATCAATTCTGTGAAACATTGTGTTTATCTGAAATAAATGATCTTGCTTTAACTGAGATTATTCCGGTGTTCCCTAAATTGTTTTAAGTAGTATATATAACCAACTTCCATCAAAATTATTCAAAATAATATTCAAACAAAACCGTACATGTATGCTGTAGTTTTTGACACACTTAATAATTGGTTTTGTATTTTTAGTAGTGGTTTTGTTTGTACACAAAAAACACTATCCAGCAAAGGTGTCTCAGATTAAGTTAGAAAAATCTCAACTGAAATTAGGATTTCTATATAATGATGGAATGAAATTATTGCTATGGCATTGTGTGGTAAAAAACAGATTAGAAGGAATTATCAGGACTTTAAAGGTCAAGACACTTAACCATAATTGCTTCTCTCCACCCAGGGGTTAAATGGGTACCTGTGAGGGCAGAGTTGGTTGATGAGCCCTATATGCGCTGTAATGGCAGCAATTGAGCTGTATACTCCCCAGGGAGCTGAGATGGTTTCAGGAATGATTTATGAGCCTTATGAGCAGGGGTAATGATATAATGCGCCTTGAGCACCACTCTCAGTTGGTGGATACGTGCGCTATATAAGTCCACACGTTATTATTATTATTATTATTATTATTATTATTATTATTATTATTATTATTATTATTATTATTATTATTATTATTATTATTATTATTATTATTATTATTATTATTATTATTATTATTATTATTATATTATTATTATTATTATTATTATTATTATTATTATTATTATTATTATTATTATTATTATTATTATTATTATTATTATTATTACTATTATTATTATTATTATTATTATTATTATTATTATTATTATTATTATTATTATTATTATTATTATTATTATTATTATTATTATTATTATTATTATTATTATTATTATTATTATTATTATTATTATTATTATTATTATTATTATTAAGGATTAAAGCAGGCCTGTGTTTTCCCAGGATTTTTCCTGAATTCAGGATTTTTTGCATTTGCCTCAAAATATTCTTGAAAGAAGAGAAGTAGCCACCAAGGAAAGAAATAAGTAGCCTGTATTGTGTCCAAACCTCTAGTTCCTTGTTTGTGGGGATGTGGAGAGTTCTGTAAATTCTCCAGAATTAAACATCCAGGAGGTTCATGGGGGCTTTGTCCTCTAGACCTTGGTCCCCTACTCATTTTTCAGGATTTGTTACTTTTGTCAAATCACACTCATGTTAAAGCCGGTGTCGCTTTTGGTAAAATGTCCATAAATGCATCCATACTTTTTAAGTCAAGGGATGTATAAAAAAAAAATTTAAAAAAAATCCTGTGAAATTTTCAGCAAAACAGTGAAAATGCATTAGATTATTTGTATTCCAACATGGAATTTCTGTCTCGGGTAATAATAATAATAAATAATGTCGGGCATTTTAAAGCGCTCTTAAACAAGGTATCAGAGCGCTGTACATTATTACCCCTGCTCATCAGGCTCATAAATCATTCCTGAAACCATCTCAGCTCCCTGGGGAGTATACAGCTCAATTACTGCCATTTCGGCGCATATGGGCTAATCAAACACAACAACCAACTCTGGGTGGAGAGAAGCAATTATGGTTAAGTGTCTTGCCCAAGGACACAAGTGTCACGGCCGGGATTCGAACCCACATTCTGCTGCTAACACCAGAACTTGAGTCCGGTAAGCTAGACCGCTCGGCCACGACACTCCTTGTTTTTATTGTGTTGTTGTCATGCTTACCCCAAGTATATATTCACAATCTTTAGGTTCAGTGAGGTAAATAGTGACAGCTGTTGGATGCATGTCTTCTTTACATTTTAATTTGACCTGAGTCACCCTGGGCTTTCCTGTTATATCACAAATATCACTGCTGCCGTATAAATTGGTCAAACTCTGAGGAGAAACAGAGTAAATGGTTGATTATCATTATAATGAAGATTCAATACATGTATGGGTAGTTACCAGACTTTCAAATAAATAAATTATTCTGGTTTTGGTCATCGGTCGGCTTCAAAATCATGTGTGCGCCGCTTTCTTTTCTCGGCCATCTTTCTTTTTTTGGCCAATAGGAAAATATGTGATACATTGTATACGCAGGGACCAAATTTCCCATATACAAAGTATGGTGGCTAAGAGAGGTCGCACAAATCGGGTAAACGTTTATACCCCTATGGGAACAAGTCGTTTAAAGCACAGCACGGCAGAATTCCAATCGATCCAGCAATTTTGGCTGCAAGTGGACATCGTTTCATAGCAACAAAAAAAGAAAATTAAAAATGCTGACGTGCGGGTCTGAGGCGACGCGCGTGGAGATCAGAAACAGGAGACTTTTTTTTTTGGGGGGGGGCGTTAGTAAAGACTGTTCTGAAAAGAACCTGTTGGTTACAAATTATTATCTAGAAAACATACTTGATGTAAAGTCGGTACACATCAAGCATCCTGAGAAATTTCACATGAAGTGCTTTCATCTTAGAGAAAACAAAATTGTTATGAAACCAATTTACAAAAAGTTGCCGGATGGTATGGCAACCTTTTTGTAAAACATTAAAACAGAAAAAAATATGATTTTTTGTCTTTTGTTTTTTCAATTATGATTATATTTCTTTAAAACTTTCTTTAAAAAATTATGACCCAAAAGCTTACTTTTTGAACTGGGTAAAAGGTACAAATTATCGTGGAAAAAAAAGTTCTATCTGAAGTGCTTTTTATTTGAGTATAGGCAAAGTTACAAAAAGGTTGCAGACGATGTGTGTTTTCTGTACAAATTGTGAATATTTCTTTATATTTGTTTAACCCTCCTATGTACAGTGCAGTTGCTATAGAATTGTCAGACCTTTCAAAACCTTTCAAGTTTGCTGTACTGAAGGGTTTTGAAAGGTGAGAAAACTGTCTGACAAAAGGGACCTATGAAAGGTTTCGAAAGGTGTAACAACTCTCTGAACAAACTGGTGTTGAAATGTTTCAATACCTTTCAAAGGGTATTGAAAGGTGTGGTTGTTCAGTAGCAACAAATTCTGGAAGGTTTTAAAGGGTTCATAATTATTGATAGCCATTTTGGCCCATAAGCAGATTTTGAAAGGTTTTGAAAGGTCAAACCATAGGAGGGTTAATGTCTTGATTCAAAGAAAGTAAGCATACCCACATAAGCAGTATTTCCAACATTACCAATGCTGTACCTTCCTTTTTATAGGGAAGTTACCCTTTTTGGATATCTTAAAAGAAAGGAATTAGTGGTGTTTGTTACAGTGGCACTGTAATGTAGTTAGCAAATCACACTTTGTGATTTTCATTTTGTGTGATGTGATCCAGATCACGTAATCAGACTTTGTAATGAGTGAAGATCAAGACTACCTCTATTTTGTAAGTGAGACTTACTTTGCGCCAACAGCTTTCTTTTGTTCAGTCCACCATGCTTTATGTGCATTCTCATTCCAAGATCCAAGTAGTATAACAGTCCTTCCACTTTTATCCTGACAACAGAAAATAGGACGTGAAATTAAAACAATTAGCTGGTTTCCCCTCGTTACATAATACTTTCGAATAGTACTCCACTAGTTGGTTTATTTTCCACTCATACATCAACATATTCACAATGGTTATTTAGAAAAAAAAAGACCAATTCATGAGCGGAGGGTCATCTAGAAACCCATGGGGCTTGTATCGATGACCCTTTGTCGGGTCATCTAGAAACCCGTGGGGCTTGTATCGATGACCCTTTGTAGAGTCATCTAGAAACCCATGGGGCTTGTATCGATGACCCTTTGTAGGGTCAGCTAGAAACCCATGGGGCTTGTATCGATGACCCATTGTAGGGCCATCTAGAAACCCATGGGGCTTGTATCAATGACCCTTTGTAGGGTCATCTAGAAACCCATGGGGCTTGTATCGATGACCCATTGTAGGGCCGTCTAGAAACCCATGGGGCTTGTATCAATGACCCATTGTAAGGTCATCTAGAAACCCATGGGGCTTGTATCAATGACCCTTTGTAGGGTCATCTAGAAACCCATGGGGCTTGTATCGATGACCCTTTGTAGGGTCATCTAGAAACCCATGGGGCTTGTATCGATGACCCTTTGTAGGGTCATCTAGAAACCCATGGGGCTTGTATCAATGACCCTTTGTAGGGCCATCTAGAAACCCACTGGGCTTGTATCAATGACCCTTTGTAGGGTCATCTAGAAACCCATGGGGCTTGTATCGATGACCCTTTGTAGGGTCAGCTAGAAACCCATGGGGCTTGTATCGATGACCCATTGTAGGGTCACCAAGAAACCCATGGGTCTTGTATCAATGACCCTTTGTAGGGTCACCAAAAAACCCATGGGGCTTGTATCAATGACCCATTGTAGGGTCACCAAGAAACCCATGGGGCTTGTATCGATGACCCTTTGTAGGGTCATCTAGAAACCCATGGGGCTTGTATCGATGACCCTTTGTAGGGTCATCTAGAAACCCATGGGGCTTGTATCGATGACCCTTTGTAGGGTCATCTAGAAACCCATGGGGCTTGTATCGATGACCCTTTGTATGTAAGCTAGAAACCCATAGGGCTTGTATCAATGACCCTTTGTAGGTGCCAATGGTAGAGTGGAAATACTAGTCAATGCAAGGAACAATCCATAAACAAAACAAAAATTCCTTGGTTGACCAACTCAGTTGGTAGAATGATGGTATAGGAATCCACAGGTGGTAGGATCACATTCAGTATAAATCATTGTTAGTGTGCTACCCAGGAAGTGACAAAATAGCGTGTCCAAATTTGCAATTTAATTTAAAATCGAGGGGCCAGATGTTAACCAGTTGACGTCGGGAATATTTATTTTTTTCCGGTCCCCCGTGCAGGTTTATTTTCAGTGAAAAATCTGAAAAAATTTCTAGCCATTAATAATTTTTTTGGTCAATGAAACTAAGTTCGGACACCCAAATAAACACCTTTACTCATTGACATTTCGAGAATTAAATGGCTAGTTTTTTAATTACGGTTGTGTTTGTTGAGCACAATTAGACCGTTGGCAAGCTCCGATGCAACGGCCTATTAGCGAGCAGCGCCCGGTCGAAAAGACGGCATACCCGGAGAAGGCCTCGTAAACAATGGATTAAATCCGTCTTTACAAATTCTTGGCTTGTACGTCAAAGGAACAGGTCTTGGATAAAGGGATTAGGCAAAAATCAATAAAAAGAGTGAACTCGTTCAGTGTTTGCAGTGCATTTTGTCCGGGGCCACCGAACCGTGACCCCATGGACTCCAAGAAACGATTGCGTGTATACAAGTCAGCCGCCACGACGGCACGCCACGTGTGGCGTGTTGACAAGTCTCCCGGTAACACACACAAAAATCGGAATGCGTGTTTAGACACTCTCTGTACAAAAAAAAATTGCGTGTATACACGGCCTCCGAAGTGAACTGGTTAACTAATAAAACAATTTGCACGGCAAATAAAACAAGGTGTCCAAACTTTCAATTTAAACAAGCGTTTCTTTGTCTTTTCTCTTTTAAATTAAACAGCAACAAATAAAAAAGTAGTTTAAATAAACAAGAAATACCTCATGATATTGCTGTGCAAATTTTCCATAGCAGAACTCATATCTCCACCATCCTGCGCCCTGCAAGGTGAGAAAGTATTTACAATAACAATAACAAATCTTGTTCAAGAGCTTTCATCTTTGTTATAAAGGTAAATCACAATCTGAATGAAAATCTAAAACGAACTGTGAAAATTTGTTCATAATTTCTTACCTTCCCAGCACTAGAAGGTTGTCACAAACTGGTGAGCTGTATTTAAACATTATTCAATCCTTTTACTGTAAAAGCTATATCTTCATGAATATGTATATATTGACTCTGTGTAAACTGAGCCATCAACGGCTATGGGTGTCATTGGTATTCATGTGAACACATTATAAACCCTAACCATGATAAACGCAACAGGATGCAACAGTTGTAAAATTCCGATGGACGTTGTTGCATTCAGCAGCCAGTACTGATGACTCAATCTGTTGTATCTTGTTGCATTCAACACCGGACTGTGTTTTGTTTAACAAATAGTCTGTGTTGTATCTTCAGCATTACCCTGCTCAATGCAACAAGATCCCCTTGTTGTATGTTGTTGCAGACAGCACTGTGCTTGAAAAAACACTGAACCCTTCGCTGCAACAAGATTCACATATGGATCTTGTTGCACCTAGCAGGCCTTGATCATTGACCACTGTTGTATGTTGTTGCATTCATTAGGGTGATAAGAAAGTTACCCTAGCATGGTTAGGGTTAAGAACCGCACATGTAAATTACACTAAATCAACCATTGGTATTCCAAAACTTGTCTATTTCTGGTCATTTATTTGCCGACTGTCCTCTGAATCATTCGTTTACTCACCCCATGAAGACAGTAGTCTCCATTCAAGAAGTCTTTTAATATCTGTTTGTCAACAAGGATGGGTCTGGGTAGCCTCTGCTTTGCTGCAGCCTCTGTTGGTTTGTCTTGAGTTCCTGTCGTTGTGGATGTCTTGGGTGTACTCTTTGTCTGCAAGAAAAGGGACACTTTTGCTAACCGCACGAAATTAACTCAACTTGTAATAATAATAATAATAATGTATGGATTTATATAGCGCACGTATCCACCAACTAAGTGGTGCTCAAGGCGCATTATATTATTATCCCTGCTCATAAGGCTCATAAGGCTCATAAATCATTCCTGAAACCATCTCAGCTCCCTGGGGAGTATACAGCTCAATTGCTGCCATTTCTAGCGCATATAGAGCAAACCAACTCTGCCTTCACAGGTACCCATTTAACCCCTGGGTGGAGAGAAGCAATTATGATTAAGTGTCTTGCTCAAGGACACAAGTGTCACGGCCGTGATTCGAACCCACATTATGTTGCTAACACCAGAACTTGAATCCGGTAAGCTAGACCGCTCGGCCACGACACATAAGTTTTGACACAAATTACCGTATAAAGTTGTTCTTTCTGAAGTGAGCATTTATTTGGATATACGACACATTATAAATGCTTTTATTATTATTATTTTTTGAGAACAAAACATAAATGTGACCCGCTCTATCGTAATGAGGAATGTCCCCCAAGTGGCCGTTTCGCGTAAACAAGCTCTGAAGTTCACATAACGTAAAATATCGCATTGAAATCGATTTTGAGGTTTTTGTGTATTTAGGTACCTTAAATATCAAAGTTTGTGTGTGTTATTTTACTTTTTGAGAAAAATATCAATAAAGTAGAAAATAAAGACCTTTTCTCAAGCGTGTCTGTGTCCATTTTTGTTGCAAATCGTCCTCGTTAGCTCCAAAAAGCAGTTTGAACTCCTTTTGTAGCGCGCCGGCGCCGCCATTATCATTTAAGCGTGCATGTTTGGTACTGTTAGAAAGGTCATGATGTGACCTCTGTAATTTTATCAATGACATCACTGTCTGAATATTGAATAATGCAGCAGGCGTGCAGTGACATGCGTATATGTGCACGGGCGCATCACTGGGCACCAGAGTTGAGCGGTCATGCATTGTATAGTAGTATAGTTCACGTTATTCACGTACACGAGTAGGCACATGATCGTTGTTTGACAGTGTTTGTTTATCAAACATTCAGAGACCCAGAACTTCTAAGGTAATTTGAGCATTGACGTTAAACTTTCACAGAGTATTCTTAAAGACATGGTCCATACGCCTGATAAATTTTGTGATTCTAGCCTTTCCGGAAGATTACCATTGCCACGGTAAGTTATTTCGTTCAAGTTCAGATACTATGTACAGCGCGCCCCCACACGTACTACACACAGCGCACGAAGTTCAAACATTTTTTTTTTGTTCGCAGCGCATACTTTTTTAAAACCCGTTTTTCTCGTAAAACGTTTCTGTAACAATCGCAGCAGTATCTCAACTTCTTTGTTTAATAACTTCGGAACGGAAAAAGGGACACATTTATGTTTGGCTTCATTGGAAAGCCCATTAAATGTTCGTTAGATGGTATGCATATCTCCATTTTTCATATTTGGGGGACATTCCTCATTACGATAGAGCGGGTCGCAAATACCTTTACCGAGAAGCAATTTAAATATTACCGTTTCATGCTATGCACATCTTATGCTCATCTTATTTTTGAAATTGTAAATATTTTCACAAAATGTGTGGACCAACTGATGTGAAACCGTCACAGGTTCGTCTGTAAACAAATTCCTCCGTCCTCTAACAGAATGTATATGCATGAAGAGTATGCTTGGGCGATGACACGATAATATCGAATATTGCGATATTTTTTTTTACGCGATTATGATATCGCGAACTTTTTAAATCATCGAGATATCGGCAGATCGCGATGAAAAAAAAAAATATCACGATGAAAAAAAAATTATCGCGAAGAAAAAAAGATATCGCGATTAAACAAAATCCTCGATTGTCATTTGGGCCAGAAATTCCATGGAAAAAACTTAGGAAGTCTTTTCAGCTTTCGTGAGAAACAAAATCGAACTACTTCTGTAGTAAACCGACTGTCAGATCACAAAAGAAGCAGCTTGACAGGGTGTTGTTTAATAATCCACTGCCACTCAAAGAAATCTATTAAGAGTGATTTAAGTGTTGGGATTGAATGGGGTATTTGTTCTAACAATGTGGGGACAATGTTTACGTCTCACTGTCTATCCATGGTAGTCTGTGACTCTGGCTGGCGCACCACAGGTGAGTATATTATATCATACATATTTAAATATATGCAGAATATGGGCGTTGCCTTAAAAATACATAATCATGAATTAAATCAAAGCATGGATCGGCAGCGGCTCGATCAAAGTTGATGGATTATAGGACACTGGGACTCTTGTCTCGTGTGACAAAACACATACACGTACTCTTGATAAACCATGTGACGTTTATTTAAAACAGTGTAACTATAATCCACATTTTATGAATCACATGTTTATACTATGACCCAGTAACGTGGAACGTGTGAATCACGTGAACTTGGGCTGATGATTTGATTGGTATGCACGACGCAGTAACCGTCCCACATAATTATTATGCAAACGATTTGCCAATGGCGATGGGTGCCTTTTTGCAACCGTAACCAGATACATGTTTCGGCTTTGGTCATTGGTTAAGCGTTTTCGTTCGTTTTCGTTCGGTTGTGCATGCTGCGATATGACATCATGGTTCTGACCAAACACATAAACCGAACTTTTTGTGATCGGTTACACTTAATTTCAAGATGGCGGATTGTAAAAAGTGTTAAAACATGATTAAGTGATTGTTCGTATACCAGTATATCTTTCAAGTTACTAGCACTCACGAGTAAGTTCTATTTTGAGAAACGTTGATGACTGAACATGTCACAAACTGAAAACAATTGTCTGGTTACGTTCGCATTTTCGGCGTAGCTGTGCCGCTTTGTTTCTGGTTAGGCAGGTAAAACCGCCCGCATATGTTGCACTCATGAATGGCGCAATTGCATGTGTCTCTCAGGTAAGCACTGGCGATTTATTGTGACGTTTGTAGACGGGTACATCCCTGTCATTACCGGCTCTAAAGCACTCATGCGTGAAAAACAAAAATAATCGCGATATTATCGAATATCGCGATATATGTTTGACGATATATCGTGGATGAAAAAAATCGATATCGCCCAAGCCTAATATAGAGATAGTTTACGAAAAGTATATAAGATCTTCAAATACGTTTTTTTTCTCTTGTGAAGTAGCAAATATTACCTTTGATGGTGAGAACTGTGTCCGGCTGCTTGTATCTTTGTAGAGCTGTTCATAACCAATTGGCTTGACTGGAGCCCCATTCATAGAGTGGCAATTGATAGGACTGATAGGACTTACTCTTGGCCTTGGTAAACAAAAACAAATTCATTTGTGTCAGTGGACTCCAGTTTTGATCAAATTGGTGTATTAAAACCCTAAACCACCCCATATCCTCCAAAATCCTCCCAGGGTTGTAGCTACGCCGGTCGGCGCCGGTCGGGTCTAACCGGCACTCCCGCCGGCCGACCGGCACCAAACGCAAATTGATGTCTTTCAGACCGGAACTAAAATTGTGTTATTATTTGATTATACAGTAATAAATGTAACATAAGTTCATGTATTCTTCATTTCTTTGAGTTATTTGCCACTATTTTGAGGACTTTAGTCTATAGATCAATTAAAACATCGTACGATATTATAAAATAAATCTCAGTTTGTAGCGGTACAAACAAATACATTAATTAGCATTTATTTATGACATCAGGGAAAAGACCTTGGAATCCCCATTATGATTGGTTTTTTGCGCCTGCACGATGATCTAATGCCACTAGTCTCTCACGTGCAAATGATGCGACGTGTCAGCCGTAATGTCGATGTAATGAATTTCAGGTTGGTTAAGCCGTGACCAGAACGCGTCTAGCTTTCCCCGCGATGTGCTCAGCAAGAGAAAATTATTCACGCAAGTCGTCCCTCCGCCCATTCATGAAAAGTTTTGTGAACGTTTTTTGGAAGTGTTTTGATCAAAATAATTATGTCGCACTCGCAGAAAAGTATCACCAGCTTTTTCTCTTCGGCCACTAAACGCAAGGGGCCGGCAGTGAGAAGCCGGCAAATTCGAGACATTCTTCTGCGACCACATCTTAGTGTTCGAGTACATCTGACCCAGGAACTGATCACGCTACCGAGTCTTCGGCCACTGTGGATTTAGGCCAAAAACTCGGAGCTGCTATGCCTGACGGCCGCGGTTGCTTAAGTGTTACCACCTCATCAAAAAACAGAAGCAGGCATCTAAGTTTAATAGCGTAAAGTGGACACCTGGTAGGCCATACAGAAGTTTCAGTTTTTCTGAGCCAACATTGTTGTCAATTGCATTGGAGGGCACTCCTTCACATCATAAATTCTTGTATAATACTATGAAAATATCATACTATTATACAACAAATTATGTGAAAGGTGAGCCCTCCAAATCCATTCTTAAAAGCTAAAACTCAGGAGCTTCGGAGTGCTTCACTCGACTCCCCACCGAGGCGCTGCCCTGGGCCGCCCACCAGGGCCTGCCGGGCCCCTGGACCCCGGGCCGTGAGGAGCTGCGCGTTGTCTACCATCACGCCAGAATTGACAAAATTAGCCGGCACTCAATTTGGTCTGGTGACAACCCTGAATCCTCCAAAGGGAACTTTTTTTGAAAAAATTCAGCACTGTTGGAAACTGGTACTTTCACCTCTTCAAATGGGGCAAAATTACTACCTGGCAAGAAGTACAGGCCATAAGTGCTGAATATGAAAGATCAACGAAAATGCATGGTGCATTTTGAAGATAAGGGCGTGTTTCCAAAAGTGCACTGATGGATTTTGGAGGATTCAGGAAGGTTCCTAGCCAGAATATCTAGGGAGTTAGGGTTAAAGGGACAACATTGTCACGATCAGAGCAGACTTTCAACAGGGCATGGAACAGTGTCCTAGTTTAAGATGGACACCGTGACTAAAAATTACTGGTTGATTTATGCAGCAGCAACAGTAATATGACCTTATCATGTGGGGTATTAAAAAACATAATTGATCAACATTTTACATAAACCTTAGTTGGTGTAAAGTTGATGATGGTATAATGCATCCCTTAAAATTAATATCTTTCTATCCAAAGTGCTATTGTTTTAGTAACATTAGTTATTATTTCCCAACTAAATATCGTCGCGTGCCCAGTAAAAGGACATAAGAGCACACTTAACCTAATCCGCCTTACGTCCTTCTTCCGGGCACACAACGATATATTGACTTCAAGAGACAAACACTACATTAGAATGAGAACAAAAGTCTTAATGCATTTTTTTATTATTATTAATAACACAAAGTTGGTTTCTACATGGAGATCTCTATATTCGTACAATGTATGGGTGGATTAATAAACATTTGATCAATGGATATTCTTCACTGCTGTGGGTGAGGTGAATCATAAAGGGTTTAAGAATCAGGCTTAATTTCTGCATCTTACTCCTGTCTGAGATTATTTAGACCCCTTCATGTTCCTGGCAATCAGTGTTATTGTGCGTGCCAGCAGATGCTGACTCATCAGTTTTGTTTACAAACAAAGAAGTGGCATTCCCTATCGGGCTTGCAACAGGTAAGTTGTGGTTTCCTGACAAGACTTTTCGGTTGCCCGGGAAGTCGGACAACCGATTTCGCAAGCCCCGTGGATGCACATAATTAAGACCATAAATGCCAATGTCCACTTTAGCTTTCATGCTTACTTGTACAGTGGATGACCACACAGGTTTGACGTGAGTATCACAGCCTCGTACTCGCACGTTGATGTCTCTTTTATCGTGAATAGCTCATTCCTACCCCCAGGCTCGCATACATAGCGTACCCTCGTCAGACGGGGTAGGTTGCCACGGAGATCACAAGGTGTGCCATCGTCCATCAAGACCTCATAATATGGGACTTCTTTGCCATCTATGGTTATGGTGGGCACCTGGCAAAAACACATAAAATTATGGTAAAAATCCTAAAAAGAAGCCAAAAATATATATATTTTTTAAATGGTGGGTTCAGGTCCCCCTGGGGTGACCAGTGGTTTGGTTTCTCTCGAAATGTTTTCCCTGGGTATTCGTCTGGGTTACCGAATCCTTAAATCTATGATCATTAGCTTGTCCTAGTGGACGTTGCCTCCTCTGATTAATTTCATAATCACAAGGTTTCTTGGAGAAATCCTTGCTGGTAGTCCCCAATCGTCTCCAGCAGAAGCAATGTACAATTAAATGTCTTACTCAAGAACACAAGTAACCATGGTCGCGGCAAGGATTCAAACCCACATTCTGACGACTCGGCCATCAGAACACAAATCTGATGCACTAAACCGCTTGACCATGGCGCACCTTAATTTAGGCACGGTATAATATTGGTATTTACCTGAGCCACATAATCATCTAGAAGGTTACTTGGTGCAAGGTGGTCATTGTATCAATCGTCCAA
Organism: Zoroaster sp. YZ-2022; assembly: GCA_029582265.1. Lineage (NCBI taxonomy): Eukaryota > Metazoa > Echinodermata > Asteroidea > Forcipulatida > Zoroasteridae > Zoroaster > Zoroaster sp. YZ-2022. The sequence continues at coordinate 12,196,823 of CM055821.1, read as the reverse complement.
AAAAGTTTTAAAACAGATACATTCTTGACATCATTTGACAAAACTGCCCTCTATTGACTACAGATTTTCAGAACTTGTGCACTGATTGAGCTGAAACTTTCAAAGCTTTCATTACAATGATTTTAATACAATCACAAAATGTAACCAATAATCAACTCTACCAACCTTGAAAGCATCCAACTTTCCTTGGAATGATTCTACTGACTGTAACTCATATTCCTTCCCGCCTGGTGACTTCATGTTTTTACCAAGGAAAAACTCCAGTAATTTGGTTTCCTACAGAAATGAATACAACATAGAAAAGTACTAGGTATTTCAGATTTTCACCACCACCCACCACTGACACCAACTAAGCAAGACCCCAAGGGCAGATCTAGAACAAAGTTTCGGTGGGGTCTGGGCCCTTAACTCTTTCTGGGCGGGCAAGCCACTTTACAGGCCGCGTGCGCCACCGTAGAACGGACGGCGCCACTTTACAGGCCCGGCCAGCACACTACATAGGCCGAGCGTCATCACCTGACAACATCGTTGTGTTTTTATTTGTTTTGACAACAGAATACATAAGTAACCAATAAGAATTGAGGTCATGTACCTTCAATGCAAATTAGCTAATAAATTTTGACTATTGATGACGTTTATGACTACGAGAACTGCCGAAATACTCCGATCCGAGAGCTCAGATTGTGTCAAGTTTTTGTTTAAGTTAATTATGCACGACCCTATGCGGTTTACCACACACGTTGATTTACAAAATGGCGGCCTCCATGGAACTCACAACAAGATGCGAAACACACGCTATTTTTATGGAATTATGAAATGGGAAGTACTGATGGAGGTGATTATGCTGACGATGTTGACTTTGAACACCCTGACAGTGATGGAAGTTTTGATTTTTAGGGAAAAAACGACCGTAAAAGCTGTTAATCTGAGGTCATATATACCAAGTACAATTGCGATATAGCGATACGGTATGTTGTATCAATGTTGTAAATTATGATTTTTGTTACATAAACAGTGGGTTTCAAACCATTATGGGTAATATTATTATGCCCTGACATATTCTAACATAAACAAACCACCATACAATGCATATTTCCAATACCTTGTAGATTTATTCATATTTATTCTACGGAACGATAAACATAAGTTTATATTTGGATGGCTGCAATGCATTATGGGTATTCCCAACATGACCCCCATCTCAATATTCACACTCAGTAAGTCATAACCTTTATTTTGATACCTTACTCTCTTCAATTGGCAAAAGATGAAAAATATTATTAATAATTTCCACTTGACCTTGATGTTTAGAGTATCAAATTACATATTGCATCAGAGTAAGCCTGGAATCAAACACTTTACGTGGCCCCTTTAACTCTTTCTAGCCAGAGTTATTTTACGTGTGTGAACGGAATTAATGTAATTAGTGTAATTTGATACTGTAATACAGTATCAAATTACACTAATTACATTAATTCCGTTCACACACGTAAAATAACTCTGGCTAGAAAGAGTTAAAGGGGCCACGTAAAGTGTTTGATTCCAGGCTTACTCTGATGCAATATGAGCATTTTCAGGGCCAAGTTTGCAAAGTATTGTGGCTCTCGATACGGTTGTGAGTAACCTTTTAAATCCTAACCCAGCCGACTAAAATGTAAATATTCTTTTGGTGCTGTTTAATACCAGGTGTTTGGGATTTTGCCTGTTCAACAACTTCATTTGAATAATCATGTGCCAGCTGTACTAACTATATTTAATCATAATTGATCGTGAATTACAATGTAGCTTGCAATATATAGTTTCATACAGATTACAGGAAAAATGTGAACTGAATTGTTTGAGGGACAACAGCAGTACAAGTATGCCACAATGATCAATAATAAGCTCTGCCTTTGTGACTCAAAATTGGACTGTGAAGGCAAAAAAAAATTTTTTTCCCGGTTTCTGGTCATATGTCGGCTTCAAAATTCGGTGCAGTGACACGCTTTTTTTTACGGTAATCTATACATAACAGCAAAAGAAACATCACCCCCCTAAATTTTGTTAAGTAATTATATTATTAACCCTCCTATGCCCAGGCTGAAATTTGGCCCAGTCAGCACGGCACTCACAGACTCGATTGGTAGGTCAAACCACAGAGTCGCACAGAGCTGTGTATGTACTGTCGAGTGGTTTTGGTTTGACCTATCCTAGCCACATGTCCTTGCATTTATTTGAGTGCACTGCACAAAGTCAATGGGTTGGGAGTTACATACAAATTTTGAGTGTATTTGAGTGCACTGCACAAAGTCAATGGGTTAAGAGAGACATAAACATTTTGAGTGTCTTTGAGTGTTAAACCTATAGGAGGGTTAAACATAATAAATATACAATGTTGTGGGATGGTTGGCTGCCAGGTCAACCAAATTTGCCACATTGTGTTCGTGTTACACTCCATACTCATAATATTCTTCATTAAACAAATTATATTAATTATAAAATGAAATTAATAAATATTTTTAGGGGTGACGTTTCTTTTGCTGTTATGTATATATATATATATATATATATATATTTTTGCTAACCAGTGAAACATGTGATAAGTGGTTACTGGAACCAGACCAAATTTCCCGTAAATAAAGTATGTTGGCTAAGAGAGGCCATACAAATCAGGCAAATGTTCATAACTCCCTATGTGGCTTCAATTGGACATCGTTTCATAGCAAAAAACAAAAGAAAACCAAAAAATGTCAACACACGGGTCTGAGGGGATGCGTGGAGAGACCAGAAACCGGGGACTTTTTTGGGGGGAGGGGGGGAGGGCCTAATGTATGTATTGTTTTCACCTTTCCAGCCTCCTTCTCTTCATGGTATTGTCGTATAAACCTCCCATGGCAGAGCTCAAAATTCCAGTAAGTTTCAATCTGTAATTAGAAGCATATAAAACACGTTTTCAAGAACTTACTAGTTTCAAGACTTTCCAGGCTAAGAAATAGCTCAATTTTACACAGCACTTATGATGTAATATACAACTGTATATTTTTGAAAATCACTGATGTAAAAAAATATAAACATTTACCAAGTTTTGAGCTAAAAAGTGTCCCTCTTTAGTTATTTTAGTTAAATTAGTAATATAATTTCCCAACTGTATTTTTAACTTCAAACTCTGTGTTAGAATGAATGCAAAATCTGAATGCATTTTTACTATATATTCTTGATAACTGCACAATGCAATAAGCCAAGACTTTCACAGGTTGTTTCTGTACATTTCTATTGAATTTTATAAAGTACAGATGCATATATTAACCCTCCTACTTCTGGTGCCTTTTTCAGACAAGTTGATGGACCATTTGAAACCATTCGCTTTTGTGGTTTTGTATGGTGAAATAACTGGGTACAGTACTGATTCCCCCAAATGGTTTTGAATGGTAGGTCAGCTAATACAAAACCTTGTTTGGATCTTTCCAAATGGTAGTACAGCTAATACAAAACCTTGTTTGGATACTTCTAAGTGGTGAATCGATGGACCCTCTATGCATTTGAATGGATTTGAATGGTAGTAAAGCTTGCTACCAACACTGTTCAAATGGTATCACCATTGTGTGTACAAAACCAACGGGCATTTTGGTAAGTGGAAATTTTGAATGGTTTCAAATGGTCAAACAGTAGGAGGGTTAAATACAGAAAAAGTGTAGGTATAGTGACTTTAAATCGGGACTCAGAATTCCATTTTTTAAAGTTTTTTAAAGTTTTTTTGAGGCATTAAATCCACATAGGGTGATGGATAGAACTAAAAGTAAATGTTTAAAAAGACACAAAACTTTACTCTTATCGTGCATATTTCTTTGGTGAAGACAGCCTGCATAAGACTAGCGGCAGAAGGACCTGGGTAGTTGATGTCATTCAGGTGTCTCCGACTCTCGTCTGGAAGAAAACATTGGTATTTCTCGTTGGTCGGCGTTGTCATGATGACGTACTCTGCATTGTTGGAAAAGCCCTGAAGAAAGACAAAAGTTTAATCTGATGAAACTGTAAACATTTGAAAGATAAGCTATGGGATTGGTAATTCATACATAGCCGTAAGGTCAAATTCTAACCTAAAATGATTAAAACATAAAGCTGATGATGGTATCGAGGCTCCCCTAGAAATGATTTTGTCTGAGGTGCTGTCATTTATAAGAAAAGCGAAATAAGATATTTATTCATTTCAAACTTTCTAGTTCTTCATAAAATTCCACATATGAATTAATTTAACAGTCTATTTTCTTCTTAATGACACAATGCAAAAAGCTTAAATAAAATTTCTCATGTTGGTTGTTTAACCCTACTACACATGGAGGCCACTCCGATCCACTAAATTGTCAGTATGTTCTTCACCAACCTTTAGTACATACAGGCCTGCTGTCCTTTCCAAGTAATCTTACAAAATCAACTGTGTGCCACCCAAGGCCACTGTAAATGTTTGAACATATTAGTATGGCCTGCAATGTATCAATGGGAGACCACTTTACCCTGCAATCTCAGTGGTGTGACAGTGCACAGAAGGGCAACCATAGGAGGCCACAGCTAATGGCTTGGAGTGTAGGAGGGTTAATGTATAATAGGTTTAAAATGTTCCATGAACCGGGATTTTCATTTGCAACCCCCTCTCTCTTTCAGTAGTCATGTCATGAAATGTGTAATCACTACATGCATCCTTTATCATCTGTTTCATTGTGCAGTTGTTTTCTCATCAATTCTGTAAAACGTTGTGTTTATCTGAAACAAATGATCTTGCTTTAGCTGAGTTTATTCCGGTGTTCCCTAAATTGTTTTGAGTAGTATACATGCTCATGTACTGTATATTTTGGTTCAAAGAGAGTAAATGCAGTTTCTAAGTTTCTATTACCAATGCTTTAAATTAACCCAGCCTACTTACCACAAGGGTCAAAATCAGTCAAAATGTTGATATACTTGCCAAGGTATATCTAGTGCACTTAGAAGTCAAACACTGTCAAACCTTACATGTACAGGTCAAAATGAGTCAACCATTTTTGAAAGGTAAAAGCATTGTCTGGTATTGTTTAGGGTGGTTAAAATGACAGTCAAAACCAGTCAAAAATGCCCCTGTGTGCACATATGGGTCAACAGTCAAAACAGGCAGTTGACTGGTTTGGACCTCTGTAGCAACTTCCCACTAAAGTGCAGCAATAGTAGGAGGGATAAAGCAAAAAAGGTTGGAAAGCCAGAAAAGATACCCAAAATCAATCAAAGTCCAGCACTGCATTCGATCGTGACTATATTGGGCAAAATACTGAATTAAAAATAAAGAGAAGGTACATCATTGGTAATTACTAGCTAATCAAATTGACACAATATTATCTGGAAGTTGGTACACGTATGAATCATCCTGAGAAATTATTCTGTCTAAACTGTTACATTTATGGAGTGCCATGGTCGAGCAGTTTAGTGCATCGGATTTGTGTTCTGATGGCTGAGTCGTCAGAATGTGGGTTCGAATCCCAACCACGACCATGGTGCTTGTGTCCTTGAGCAAGACACTTTACCATAATGGCTTCTCTCCACCCAGGGGTAAATGGGTACCTGTGAGGGCAGATAATGTGTTTGATTAGCCCTATATGCGCTGTAATGGCAGCAATTGGGCTGTATACTCCCTAGGGAGCTGAGATGGTTTCAGGAATGATTTATGAGCCTGATGAGCAGGGGTAATAATTTAACCCTAACTCCCTAAGCATTGTTACTGAACAATAAAAATCCTTCAAAATCATCCAACTGCCTTTGTTGTCTAGGGAGTTAGGGATAATGCGCCTTGAGCACCAGTTTGGTGGATACGTGCGCTATTATAAGTCCACATTATTATTATTACCTTAGTCAAATTTACAAGTTGTAACGCATAAAAACATGAAAAAAGGAAGATTTTTTTTGTCATTTTCTCCAAAACAAAAGTGAGCACCTATTGTGATGAAACTTTCAGATTCACAGAAAATAATATTGTGCCATTCCTTTAAAAAAATAAATATAAACAAATCAAATGACCCCTTCTTCATACTCTTCAGCCAGAAAAATACAGATTTCTTTCAACACCTTACCTGTATACTCGCCCCAGGCCAGTTGAGTTGGAACAACGAGTCACTATTGAGAATATTTGAACTTGTGATTTTAAGAGTTAATAAGATGCAGACAGAGAAGTACTCTGCCTTGATCCATGGCATCACTGCACGCTCCATGATTGCAATGGTCTCTGCTGCTGATGGCCCAACCTAGCACGGACCTTCAACCTGAAAAATATATTTAATAGATTAGGTTGGGAAAGCTTAATAATAATAATAAATAATAATGGTGGATTTTTATATAGCACCAACTCCATCACAATGTGATGCTCAACACTAATCACTATTGTCCCTGTCATCAGGCTACTTTTTAAAAATCATTCCTGGATTCAGCTTCCTGGGAAGTATACAGCCCTGGCAGCCTGTTAGGCGCTCATCAAACTAATCAAACACAATTATCATCCCTGCCCTCACAGGTCCCCATTTATACTCCTGGGTGAAGACAAACAATTCATGGTAAAGTGTCTTGCTAGGATTTAGCTACTAGAATTTGAGTCCAGTGCGCAAGACCGCTCGGCCACGACACTCCAGCTTGGAGTACCTAGTGATTGTTATAGTATAACCATGTGTATGATTAGTATGATATACATGTGAATGGGTCAGAAACGCTTCCATAGACACTTTCAAGTGTTATTACATGCCATGTAGAAGAACATGCATTGCCATCTGTAACCCAGCGCTTGAACTTCACATGTACTTCTGGAGGCAATGTGTGTTCTAAATAAACATGGCACATATTACTATGAAAATTTATTGACACCTCACCTGCAATTTTGGGTGAAGCTTATTTTTACCATGTAAGCCCTTTTCACACGACGAAAAAAAGCCAACATTCCTTGAGAAATTTTCTCAATGTTTGAGAAATATTACAAAATGAGCTTCGTGTGAAAGGATACCAATGTTTGAGATGTCCTACATTCCTTGCGAACTTTTCTCAAACATTGAGATATTTTGTCAGAGGTCCCGACCTACGACAAAATCTTATGCCAGTGGAATTTGTCTCAAGGAATCTAGTTGACCAACATCCTGTGCGAAAGCGGTCGTACTGCACATGCGTGAAGACCCATCGTGTGCGATTGACTGCATGCACTGCACCCATGCACTGTATGTACTGTACAACTAGCGGTGGGCGGCCGAGATGATAACGCATGTGGTGTATCAATATGCACAACATTGGTCCTTCACGATCGCTCTACAATATACATTTCCGATTTAAAAAGTTGTT
>CM055821.1:12168946-12189009 GCA_029582265.1 Zoroaster sp. YZ-2022 | reverse complement strand
TTCTGTTATTTCATAAAAATAACACCGTAATGTTAGCATTGCCTTCGGTGTGTGTTCCGACCGCATGATGGGGGCTTGCGCTGCGTTTCACGGATAACTCTCCTCTCTTTCGGACATGTTTTCGTGTGTTTACTGCCAGTTTTCGTAGAGTAATTCTCCCGTGCTTCTGGCCTAAAATGCGCCTGTGTGTGCGTGACATCGCTAAGCGTGCATTGTACCGTGACGGGGACAACTCGACCTTCTATAATTATTTCATTTCATTTCATTTCATTTCATTTATTGATTTCACAGGTAGAAAAACAAATAAACACAAATTTACATTAGGTTAACAGAAACAGAAACAAAGGTAGCACCCCTGTAGGATTACAAAAAAGTAAACTAAATTACTGTCGAGTTGATCTCCTGATGCTACCACTGCAAACATTGAATTACGCAAAGAACGATAAATGGCTTTAGGCACACTTTGAGATATAAAAATAATATTATAATAAAAATATAAAAACTTAAATACTACACAGTTTGAGTTAGGGCATCTGCTAGGCCAGGGACTAATAAATGTTTTCTAAGTGAATTAACAAATAAAGATAAACTATAAATAACTGTTTCTTTAACATCTGTTGGTAGCACCTCCCATAATCTAGGGAATCTATAAAAAAGAGAATGATGAGCAGCATTGGACCTTGCCATTTGATGAGAAAACTTAATAACTTCAGTATGTGTACGATTAACATGGATTAGATCAATAGGAATGTCAAATTTATTATATAAACATTTAATAGCAAACACAATTGAAAGGAAATGAATTCTATTGTTTAAAAAGGGAAGACCCAACTTGACACACCTGTCAGAATACACAATTTTCACTATTGGAATTAATTAAAGCCTTTCTCGGCAGGCCTAAACAAAAACGGGTGAAACGTCTTTGTACCTTTTCAAGCGTTTCTTGCTGGAGTAGTGAGGACAGGGCACCAGACGGGGGCTGCATACTCAAGTATGGGTCTGCTAATTGAGCGATAAAGTGAAATAAGAATTTTAGGGTCCCTAGTTTTAACTACTCTACCATTAAATCCATTTAGCCTAGTGGCTTTTGAAGCAACATTGCTAATATGGGTTTTCCAACAGTCCCTAGAAATAATAACACCAAGGTATTTGTAGTTATCAACATTTTCCAAAGTGTAATCACCAATATTATACAGTGGTTTAGCAGGATTTCTAGAACGGGTCACAGTCATTAGCTTACATTTATTTGGGTTTAAAGCCATACAGTTTAAATTACACCAGGTGTTTATGTGCTGCAGGTCATTCTAGAGTGTCACTTCATCATCTTGAGTTTTAATAACTCTATACAAAACAGTGTCATCTGCATATTGACGAAGATTCGACTGAACACAAAATGGCAGATCAAAAGCAAAAATGTTGAAAAGTAAAGGTCCAAGAATAGATCCCTGTGGCACACCAGAATGAACTGCAGCCCAGTCAGATGATGATCCCATAAACTGAACCCGTTGAGACCTATTTGTAAGATAAGACTTAAACCAGTCCAACATTGAACCACAAACGCCATATTTATGTAATTTGTTCAAAAGAACTTGATGACTCACACGATCAAATGCTTTAGACCAATCTAAAAATATGGCATCAATGCGGGAGGGTTTCGGAACATCAAGTGCATTGGCCCAGCTATGATAAAGAGTTGTCAATTGAGTAACACAGGAGCGCTTTGGCAAAAACCCATGTTGAGTAGGTGAGATTACCCCCCCCCCCGTATACATATGATTAATGAGATGTTTACATACAACCCTTTCAAGAATCTTACCAACAACAGAAACAGAGTGAGATGTGTCTATAGTTTGACATAACATGAGCATCACCAGTTTTAAATAATGGAACAACATTCGCTAGCTTCCATTCATGAGGAACTACACCAGAGGCAAGCGAAAAGTTAAAAAGTTTAGCTAATGGCTGGGATAAACTATCACAAGTTAGTTTAAGCAACATTGGACCCGTCGAAATGAGACTTGTCCCCCAGATCTGACATTCATAGATATGTATGCTAGGTTAACAAGTAACTCACGGGCTTTCCAATGATACAAATGTTATTTCCGTAGCTTATTCCATTCCGGAATTATCGAGCGATGAAGACAACCATCACTTGGCGGCCTGTTTCGTTTTTGAATTTCGCGCTTCGGAGAAAATCAACATTAAACTTGGTCCACACACAGAGCAAGCGCGCGAGCTATCGTTCGATGTACAACTCATGAATAATTAATCAGCCCTTGTACCAAACACCGGCTGTACACACCGGCCCGCGTATTCATTCCGCCTGCTGTGTGTGGAGTCGCGGCGTACACAGTGCATGCACTAGGTATAGGCTAGGTGTATGCAGATAGCCAGCTACGGAGCGGCGGGGCCCAGGCCTGACTCTGGTCTGTATAACCGGCTAAGCTGGGCCTAGAGTTGGCCGAAAGATCGTACGTCATTAAGGGTGACGTCATTCATTTTCTGGTAAACTGCGTATGCTCAGACAACTGGTTGCTTACTGTTGTCCAATCAAAGAGCTGTATTTCTTCTACCTTGCCGATGATTCGGCTCGTTGGCTAACTATTTATTTTGCGGCTTAAAACTACTATTAGAGCTCCATACTGCTTAGTCATTGCCACAACAGTGCGCAGTTGAGGTCATGACCTTTCTTTTGATACCAAACACGTACGTTTAACGTTAACGGAAATACTCGTGTTGCTGTCTCGAAAACAAGGATATTTTGACCTGTTTGGATTTAACGGAGGCCACATGAAAGACAAACATGATACAGACATTGTCCAGAAATCGTCCTTTTTTATGGATTTATTAATATTTTTATGAAAAGGTAAGACCACCATAAGATTGATCGAGATTTTATCAAACTAAAAATATAAAAACCTAGAAATCGATATGCAATGTTTTTCGAATTTTTTTTTTGGCGAGCACAAGTTCAGAGTCGAATTACACGGAAACCTCCGTTGGGGGACAAGTCTCATTTCGACAGAGCGGTGTCATCAGGACCACAAGATTTATGCATGTTAAGTTCAGAAAGGAGTTGTTTAACTTCAGCCGGAGTAGTTGAAATGTTACAAAGACGAAAATCAGTAAAAGTGTGATCACATGAGATATCAATGATATTGTTAGAGTCACTACTAAAGTTTCTCTGGAAAATAAGGTTGAAATTCTGAGCAATATTGACCGGATCATTAATACCGCCATTTTCAGTTTGAAAACTTGTAATTCTACTCTTTCGACGCTGGGTACTAACAAACGACCAGAACCTTTTAGGATTAGATGGAGAATTCATGGCCATGTCCTTGATATAACTACAATATGATTGTCTAACTAAATATTTGACCTCATTCCGAAGCTTTTTGTATTTGTTCCATAAATTATGATTATCCTTGTTACGGATAGCTGCTTTGTAAGCTTTGTTTTTCTTTTTAGACAAAATAATTATATCTGCAGAAATCCAAGGATGTTTCTTTCTACCTTTACATTTGGCAATAGGAACAATATCTTTCACAGCAGCAAACAATACATGTAGGTCTTTAAAATAATCCCATACCACATCAATGTTGTCTGAAGAAAAACAGGTGTCCCAAGGCACCATGCAAAGAGTGTCACATAAAGTATTGATATCAGCTTTATTATATTGGTAAAAAGACCTATTCATAGTTTGTTTGATCATGAGAGGTTAACAAGTTAAAATAAACACCATTATGATCACTGTTACCAAGACCAGAATGTTGGGTAACGATTGAAAATAAGTCAGGTCTGTTGGTAAATAACAAATCTATAACTGAGCCAGAATTGGTAGGTGAATTTCCATTACGAGTGGTGAATGTAACTAATTGCTGTAAATTGAGAATATCGGAAATATTATGGAGACGTTGTACTGAGGATGATTGTATATGGGAGTTATTTGTTGACACCTTAAAATCTATGTTGAAATCACCAAGTATAGCAATGGCAACGTACTGTTGGGAAAATGCCAATATATTTTCAAGAACAGATTGATAATCCTCAAAAAATGTAACAGTGGTACTCGGAGGCCTGTACAAACATCCCAATAACACTTTACCATGTTTAGTATGTATATCAACCATAATTAATTCTAGGTCCACATGTTCAAACTCATATTTACGAACCGGAGATAAATGTTTAGCAATAGTGACAAATACTCCCCCACCATGCCTGTTACGATCTTTTCTGAAAATAGCATAATTACAGTTAGAAGTGAGTCTTATCAGTTTTAATTTATTTATTTCATCTTTTATATTTTTATTATATTACTCATTTTTAAGATGTCTCTTTGGAACTCTTGATTGTTTATTTTTTTATGTTAATTTCTGTAAATTTTGTAAATTCAATGTAATTTTGCCGTTGGCAACCAAATTGAATGTTTTTTAATAAACCATGAATAAACCATGAATAATATCGAGTTGTCCAGCCAGGATTCCGTGATAAAAGCTAAGTCAAGCTTGTAGACATCTAGTTCCGTTTGAAAGAGAAGCAACTTGTTGACGATACTTCTTGCGTTGAACAGAACTGCGCTAATAGTAGACTTGGATGAAAATCCCAAAGCAGTCTGAGATAATGGTTGAGATATTGGTCGACACTGTGTAGGCTGGGAAGATGACGATGACGATGACGATGACGATGACGATGACGATGACGATGACGATGACGATGACGATGACGATGACGATGACGATGACGATGACGATGACGATAAGAGCTTTGTAGATGGACCAGGATTACTTTCAATATCACCACAGACATCCAATCCAATGTTAAACGAAGCAACACAGTTGGAATAATAACTGATTGGGGCATTTCCAAACTTACAGTTTCTTGGAGGTCTTGGTTTGTACTTGTATATAGTCAGCCATGATGAATTGAAGAAGCCACAAAAGGGTGCTTGGTCAGAACATGGGCTTGATTGTGTTGTACAACAGCAGGCATCAAGGAGTTGAAAAACTTGAAGTTGAAGACGTGAATAGGGGCAGGATGCATGTATGTGTATTTGTACACAGTTCCACCATGATGGTTGCATTGTGAAGATAAACCATGCTTGCTCAGAACAAAGGAGTGTGAAAGCAGGATGCCAACTGCTGGGATGACCATAATGGGGTGGTCAAGCGTAACACGAAGAATGCAGCAATGACCATGATACAGTGCAAGATTCTGGCTGAAAATACTGAGAATCCATGAAGAAAACTGGCCAGGAATCATTCCAGAAACATTGAGAATGTACATATCTTACATCAGAAGAAACAGTAGTCAAAGCCCCACCAGCTGGTATGAAATTCATACAGTATGTGAAGCTCCAAATGGCAAAAATAGTACATATTGTCAGAGCCCAGCAAGGAGCATGCTGACTGACCGCCATCATAACACATCTATTATTAGACTTATCCGATCAAAGTCTGGCACCAAACAATACCGCCTAGCTCCGCCAGTGTAAAATTCTCTGCCTTTGTGTACGTCACGAACGTTTCGTTAAAACTTCGAAAATTCGGGGGGTCAATTTTTGATTATTAGATAAACAATAATAATCCACTCGACACAAAAAAAATATTTAAAATTGTTTTTAATTCATACCAATCAATATAACAGCGCAAAAATAAAGTTTGGTAAATACACTCTTCACAGGACCTTTAACAGTTTAAAAATTCATTGCCATCAACGGTAAAACTGGCAAGTTCATACTTGATTTTGTGGGTAAAATAATAAGGCCTTCCGATTTTTGCGTTTTCACGAAGTGCAAAATAGTTTTATTAATGAATTACGCATTAATTAAAGCAATTTTGTACTGTTAATGATATCAATTGTACAAATACTAATTGTAAGCTTTTGTTCCATACAAAAATCATTCAGTTGAGGTAGAAAATGTGATTTTAAAAAGTGCCTTCCTTCAAACGTGATTTTCTGCCTATAGACATTTTCATTGTTGTGACACTTTTTGGCTCTTCGTGATGATGCTGACGATGTCTTTGGTATGCAAAGATTAAAACATGTCCATATACTGAAAATTCTCTCAAAATTACCACTAGAAGATTTTCTGGTCATATGTCCGTGCGGTGACGAGGTTTTTTTAAATTTATTTATTTTGTTTGTTTGTTTGTTTGTTTGTTTTTGCTAAGAAACAATGTCCAATTGCTGCCAAAATTGCTGGATCGATTGGAATTCTGCTGCGTTGTGTTTTAAAAGACTTTTTTTTACGTAGGGGCATGAACGTTTACCCGATTTGTGCGGCCTCTCTTAGCCACCGTACTAAACAAAAAATACACCAACAACAGGAACCTATAGTTCCAGTCGGAAAAAAATAGAACAGGAAAGACGAAACCACAGGTAGAACATCGGGTGTGAACGTACGTTTGCCCGATTTGTGCCGAACGTACGTTTTCAGCCATCATACTTTGTGTATGGAGAATTTCGTCTGGTTCCATCCAATAACCGCGTAGACATCTTTAAAAAAGAAAATTAAAAAAAAAAAAAAAAAAGTGCGTCACCTCACCGTTTTGAAGCCGACCTATGACCAGAAACAGGAGACTTTTTTGGCCTAAAGTGATTACTGAGCAGTTTTGCTCAGAAATCCGTTAGCAGACCGGGGTGGGGGGGGGGGGGAACATGTAAATTCACCATACTTTTTTACCCGCCTTTTTTGCCGCGTGTCCTCCTTTTTCAAGACCCTGGATGCGCCCCAAAACGACGAGGCTGGTTGTGATGAGTCAGTGAGATTTCGCTGTATTATACTAATTCATGCATGGTTGGTTTTGAATTTAAGCGTTTAATGCAAATGCCTACACGCCTGGTAAAATGATTATAGATGAGGGTTCATTCCGAAAAGATTTCAGTTTCCAGCGTGTGACCTCTAAAAAAAGGGGGTTTCCGTGAAGTGGTTTTAGTCACTCGTAGGGATCCGATTCAAGGGAACATAAATTCCCATACACTGTTTTCATAAACCGATTTTCATCGGGTTAATGATAATTATTTCAGCCATTTCTCATTTAAAATGTGACTTTATTTCAGGTCAAAAAGTCTCCAGTTTTTATTTTTATTTATTTATTTATTTTGTTCCTTTGAAACGATGCCAAAATTGCTGAATCGATTAGAATTCTGCCGCGCTGTGCTTTAAACGACTTTTTTTCACATAGGGGTATGAACGTTTGCCCGATATACCATAATTGCTTCTCTCCACCCAGGGGTAAATGGGTACCTGTGAGAGCAGAGTTGGTTGTTGTGTTTGATTAGCCCTATATGCGCTGTAATGGCAGCAATTGAGCTGTATACTCCCCAGGGAGCTGAGATGGTTTCAGGAATGATTTATGAGCCTGATGAGCAGGGGTAATAATATAATGCGCCTTGAGCACCAGTTTGGTGGATACGTGCGCTATATAAGTCCACATTATTATTATTATTATTATTATTATTATTATTATTATTATTATTATTATTATTATTATGATTATGATTATGATTATGATTATGATTATGATTATGATTATGATTATGATTATGATTATGATTATGATTATGATTATGATTATGATTATGATTATGATTATGATTATGATTATGATTATGATGATGATGATTATGATTATGATTATGATTATGATTATGATGATTATTATTGTTGTTGTTGTTGTTGTTGTTTTTTTGTTTTTTTTCCCATTCCATTGGAGTCATACAACTCCTTTTATTTCATTTTTTCTTTCCATACAATACAACAAAATATTACTACCATTTACTACAAAAAATTAAATCGTCACATTAGAATTCAATAAACTAAAATAAAGGATAATCACTATAATTTAGCAATTTATATGCATACAATCTCTCTTGAAACAATGCCATTGTCTTTCCATTAAGTATGCAAAAAAAATTCACATTCATGTACAATATATACATATTATTATATTACGTACACCGTATGTCTTCAAGTTGAGAAATGTTTCCTTTTCAAATTGATATCTCTATATTTCCATCTATGACTTTACACATAGCATTATTTTTGCCATACATTACAAGGAATTCGTTTTTAGAAAGTTCTACCCTCTCTAATTCGAGCATATTTTTAATGCTCTTTCTGTAAATAAACTCTAAGTCTTCGCATTTTATTTGTTCTTTTACACCTAAGTTATAACACCTGGTTACCCATATAATTTTGTGTAGTTTCGCAATTAATAATAAAGCGACATCTGTCACATTTTCTCCATAACCCAGGATTCGGTTGCTATCATTCATATAGAAATGCTTATTACCACTGTAAATCCTCAATAAGTTTTCTATGTAAATCCACGATGACCAAGTTTTGTTACAATAAATAAAGAGGTGTTCCATAGTTTCAATTTCTGTTTTGCAAAGTCCACATTTGTTGTCTTCTACCTTTTTCATTTTGAACAACTTATCTTTTGTGGGTAATATCCTGTTTCTTAGTCGAAACCATAAATCTTTATCACTGTGTTCTACAATTCAATTGCAAGCTTTCTGCCAAATTTCGTCCCAATTTAGGTTTCTACTTATTTTCAATTTAATTTGCCACTTCATTTGAGCTTGTGGTGGTATAAAAGCAGTACTTATTAGACTGCAATATACATTTTTAACCGAGACCTTGGATATGGGCCATTGAGTCCCTTCTAAGTTAATATACAAAGAGTTACACAAATGATTAGTGGGTCCTTCTCTATTTTCCTTCACAAATTTTTCAATTATTCCTTTTCTTAGCCGTGCTAATATTCTTCCCGCGTTTATTTTTCTAATATTACACCTCTTCGATAGCTCCTTAAAGGAAATGAAATGTTGGTCTTTAACAACATGTCTTAAGTTAATTATTCCATATTTCTTTAAAATTTTTGAGTCTAATAACGTTCCGCCTCCCGTAATCACAGAGTTATTCCATAAGGGTGTACAATATGCTTCATTTATACAACTAAAGTCAAATTGTACACTGCCGCTTGATTTTATAAAGGCATTAATGACGTCTCTATAAAACGACGGCGTTTCCGGACTAATCCGTTTATAATTGTTCAAGATAAACCAGCCAAGTTTGTCGTCTCCACTTGCCCTACCAATCCAATAGTCAAATAAGTTTTTCCAAATTCCCCCCTTTTGGGTATATTTTCTAAGCCATTGCAGTTTTAAGGCCCTCAGTTTAAACTCTACATTAATAAGTCCCGTCCCACCTTTTTTGTTTGGTCCCCTTATTGTATCCCTTTTCATCTTGTCCGGTCCCCCCGACCAATAAAATTCCCAAATTACATCGTTTAATTTCTTGATCAGGTGATCTGGACACGAGATCACAGAACCAAAATAAGCCAAACTGCTACCTACAAGACAATTAACTATCACCGATTTAGCCTTCATTGTCAAGGATCTTCCTTTCCATCTATTCAGTAATTTTTTTGCTTTGTGAATTCTTTCATCCCAATTTTCTTCTGGCTTGACTTCGTTTCCAAAATAAATGCCCAATACTTTCAATTTATGGTTCGTCCATTCGAAATTTCCTGGTTTCTCTTCCCTATTTTTCCATTTTCCCAACCACAGTCCTCGGGTTTTTTGGGCATTAATTTTAGAACCAGATCCTTCACTGTATGTGTAAAAAATATATTCCAAATTTTCAAAATCTGAATCCTGTGTGATAAATATGCTCATATCATCAGCGTGTTGTATTATTTTAACAATGTCTTGTTTCGGCAGCTCCAGACCTTTTATTAGTTTATTATTTCTAATCATATTGGCGAGTCCTTCCGCGCAGATGGCATACAACGATGGAGACATTGGGCACCCTTGTCTTATTCCTCTTGTGACTCGTATGGGCTCAGTAAAGTAATTGTTGACATTAATTGTGGATAACGGGTTGCTGTAAATAGTCTTAATCCATTCTATAGTATAAGACCTCCTGGGATTCCCATTGCCTCCATTGTTGCGTACATGTACCTCCATTCAATTCGATCAAATGCCTTTTCCTGATCAATGTTTATTATCGCTGCTGCTTTGTTATTTAAATTAACGTAATCAATAGCATCCCTTACCACCATTAAATTGTCATGTATATTTCTACCTTTGACCCCGCAAGTTTGATTTTCATTGATCAAGTAAGGCATAAGTTTACATAGACGCTTTGTAAGACATTTTGTTACAATTTTATAATCTACATTAAGAAGGCTTATTGGTCGCCAATTTTAAAAATTTTCCCTCTGTCCTTTGTTCTTATATATAATTCTAACGAGTGCTGTGTTCATTGAATTCGGAAGTCTCTTTTTTAATTTACAATAATTTACCAATTCTACAAAATCGTTTTTAATTACTTCCCAAAAGCTTACATAAAACTCTACGGTTAGTCCGTCTAAGCCAGGAGCTTTATCTCTATTCATTTCAAGGAGTGCTTCGTGCAGTTCATTCACCTCAATTTCCTTTTCAATGTTTGTAACCATTTCCTCTTCCAACTGAATTGGTTTAAAATTTCGCAATTTTCTTTGCATATGATGGTTGTTTGTTTTGTCAGAAGAGAAAAGCTCCGTATAATACCATTGAACATGTTTCATAATTGATGTTGTATTGTCTAAGAAATCTCCTTTTTCATTTGTTAAAACATTTATATAGTTAAATTGTCGCTGTTGTTTAACTGCTTCAAAGAAGTATTTGGAAGGTTTTTCACCGTTTATTTGTTTATTTGTATGGAGTTGGAGTTTTGTTTTTTCCCATTCTTTTTCTTCAAATGCTTTTAATTTTTTTTCAATATCGTCTAGTTCGGGCTTATTTGTAATATCAGCATTACTGACAAGAAATTCATATTTTTCATCTAGTTGATACTTTTCCTTCTGACGTTCAAAATATTTTGCCTTCTCCCCTGCTTTCATAATTTCTTTAAGTCGATTCTTTCCAAGATCCCACCACTCCATAATATCTTTGCACTTAGTTTTTTGTGTTTTCCAAAAATTCCAAAACCACTGTATTTTTTGTTTACAAATTTCATCTGTCAGCAGGTCTTTTCCACATATCCACCTTCCAGGTCCTTTTTTTATTAGAAAATTTTCAATTCGAACAATAATTGTATTATGATCGGATAAGCTGGTTGGTTCAACTGATATTTGTTTTATTTTTGGTGCAATGTTTTCGGATGCCAGAATGTAATCAATTCGACTTTTTTTCCTTAGGCCTTTATGATAAAAAGTACTTTGTGTAGTTTCATGGAAGGTTTTCCCAAGATCAATTAAGCCGTATGACTGTATAAAATTAAGTAAAACATTTCTACTGCTGTCACTTATTTCTGTATTGTCAATTTGACAGTTAAGATCACCGGCTATAATACAATTATCATTTAATTGATTTTTATGAGAAAAAAAAATCAATTTCTTTAAAGAAGAGGCTTCTTTCGACAATCAAGTTTGGCGCATACACTGAGAAGAGAGAAATTGTGTTTTCGTGAATATGGATGTCCCCTTTGACCCACCTTCCATTTTTATCACCCTGATAGTTAGTTAATGATATACCACTTTTGTTCGACGTTAATAGTGCCACACCTCGACTATTTGTCGTGCCGTGGCTAAAATAAATGTCCCCTCCCCATTGTTGTCGCCAAACCATCTCATCAGCCTCTACACTGTGGGTCTCCTGAAGGCATATCACAGCAATTTTCTTTCTTGCTAGGTAATTAAACAGTAAATCTCTTTTATGATAGTCTCTCAAACCGTTAACATTAAGTGAGGCTATTGCGCATGCCATCAGGAGAATCACACTGAAGTATAACATTATACGTTGGTGGAGTTTAATATTTGCAAACAATTAATTAAATATCCTCGCGTCTTCCTCTTCCTCTTCCTTTTGTTGTGTTCGGCGGTTTAGCAGGATACGGGTTTCTTCTCGACTGGGCCATAGCCCCTGCCCCTCTTTTCTTTCTAAAACGCTGTACCCCATGTCTGTTATAGGGAACCAAATCTTCTTCTTCTTCTTCTTCTTCTTCTTCTTCTTCTTCTTCTTCTTCTTCTTCTTCTTCTTCTTCTTCTTCTTCTTCTTCTTCTTCTTCTTCTTCTTCTTCTTCTTCTTCTTCTTCTTCTTCTTCTTCTTCTTCTTCTTCTTCTTCTTCTTCTTCTTCTTCTTCTTCTTCTTCTTCTTCTTCTTGCGTGCGTGCATAGCATCGTCATCCACGCATTCCTTATGCTTTGAAATTTGTCCATTGCTATTTTCTCTTTGTTCATCTGCTGGCTTCGTTGCGTTCTGATTTGTTTGTTTTTCAGCCGATTGCTTCCCTGCTGGCTTCTTGGTCGGCGTTTCTGTTGGGTGTTCTTTCTGTTGGTTTACAGCCATATCCGTTTTCTGCTTGTCTGTTGGTTGGTTAGAGTACTTCTTTCCAGTTTTCCTCGTCTTTTCTTCGGTTCTCTTTGTCTTTTCTTCACTCTCTCTTTGTTTGGTTTCCTTTTCCTTCTGCTGCTGATCTGTCATTTCTGCCCATGACATATCTTGCCTTGGTTCTCTTTTTGTTTTTTCGCCTGTTGGTCTTTGTTCTGTCCATTCGGCTGTTTTGCTTCTTTGTTCTTTAGTGTCTCCTCTTTGTTAATATCTTGTTTGTGGTGCGATTGTTGTGCTATCTCCATACTATCCGATGCATCGCTTTCGTTTTCGTGGTCATTTTGGTTTTCATTGTCTTCGTGTCGCATTAAAATTGGGGTTGGCTGTTCTCCCTCTTCCTCTATATCGTCCCCCTCTTCATATCTGCTCTCACTGTCATCGTTGTGGTCTCTGGCCCTGTGGGCGCGGCTTCCGCAGATAAAACATCTCCCTCTGAGATCGCAGTTCGGCGCTATATGATTGGAGCTTTGGCAAATGCGACACGTCTTCTGTTGTCCTCTGTGGTTAACGGGTATGTTGAAAGCTCCGATTTTAATAAAGCTGGGAATGGGTTTTTTAATGTCTTTTATGAGAAGGCTTCTTACTCCATTTTCTACTTCTTTGTCGAAGGTGTGGTATTGTCTTCGCACGTTTTCAACTGTTCCGTATTGCTTGAGCGCGTTTACCACCACGTTATCGCTCATTTCATATGGTACCTTTGCATAAACCACAGTAGAATTCATTATGTTGGCTCTTTCACACTCCAGTAGCTGTCCATTCATTGTTATGCCCATTGTAGCTATTAATTCGCATTCTCTTTCATCCGTAAATGTTACATTATACCAGCCTCTGTTCAATTGAGCTATGCACTTTGTTTTCTTCAAAGAATGGAGTTGCTTTCCTATGGCGTTGTATACTTCCTCGGGCTCAATTTCTATATCCCTTGCGTAGAATCGAACCGTGTTTGGGCGCTGAAGGCCCGGGTGTGCTTGTTTTTTTTTCTTTTTTCATTCCTTTGGAGTCATACAACTCCATTTATTTCAATCAAAACAAAACACAGTTTATAACAATAGGTGAGTTAAAACAAAAACAAGTACATAAGTGAAATATTAAACAAGGGAGACAATTTGTAAGTTAAATATAAACAGTTAAAAAGATCACACAAAAACAAAAATAAGCAAGACTAAAAACTAACAACTTATAATCAAAAGGTGAATTTAAGTTTGTCTTTGTCATAATGGCACAGAGCACAATTTTTTGCATAAATCAGGTTAAAAGCATCTATACCCAATCTGTTATTTTCCATAAGAATGAATTTCTTCAGGTTTCTTTTATACACTTTAAGTATATCAATATGAGCACTGCAATCTTTTTTTGCCACTTCACAACGAACATTCCAGATAATTTTATGTAATTTACCAATTAAAAGTAAAACCATATTGTTCGTAATGTTAATGCCGAGGATTCTATTACTGTCGAATAAATAAAAATGGGTTTTCCTTAAGTATTTTTTAACAATGTTTTCTACAAAGAGCCAGGCGTCATAACATTCCTCGCATTCGATAAAAAGATGTTCGATGGTTTCAGGTCACCCCACACACACCATGTAGACACCCAGCTCAACACAACCGTCAGAACCATAACCGGGACTATCCGCTCAACACCACTCCCCTGGCTCCCTGTCCTATCAAACATTCCCCCTCCACATATCCGGCGAGCAGCAGCCACTCAAAGGATGCTCCAAAAGGTTAAAAACTCTCCCCATCTACCAATCCATGCAGACATCTATAACCCACCCACTGCTCGACTTCCATCTAGACGACCAATTTGGAAGAACATCCCACCAGCTGACTTCACCATCCAACTGGCTTGGAAAACAGAATGGGAGTCCAAGGAGGTCCCAAACAAACATCTGGTGTCAGACCCCAATCAACAGGTCCCTGGCACCAACCTCCCAAGGAGACAATGGTCTACGCTCAATCGCTTCAGGACTGGACATGGCCCCTGCTTGGCCAGCCTTCACAAATGGGGCAGTAGCCCCACTCCACTGTGTGCTTGTGGAGAGGAGCAAACTATGGAACACATCATAGAAGTTTGCCCTCTCCAAAGACTGAAAGGAGGATTAGTCACCCTCCATACAGCAGACCAGGAGGCAACTGCTTGGCTTAGGGACTTTGCATTCGCTAAATAAATAAGTAGTAGGCAAAAATTATTACTGGTAATTCATAATCTATAAAGTTTGTTTTTGGTGGGAAGAATTTTATGCTTAACTTTAAAACACAAGTTCCTCTCTTCAGCTTCCATAAGAGGACAACGTCCATTTTTCCAAATATTGATATCAGGGTCAGTTATGTGAAAATAATTAATCCAATATTGGACTACAGCAGGAGGCTTAAATTGGTTAGTAATCAAACAACTGTAGATAGTTTTTACATTCATATCCAGAAATCTCTTATTGATGTCTCCTTTCTCATCTTTGAAAGTGAGATTGTTCAGAAAGTGGTTTGCTGGGCCCTCTCGGTTTTCAGTAATGTAATCATTGTTAATGTTTCTTTCCAAACTGGCGACTATCCTTCCTGCATTTAAAGGTAAATGTTACATCCATTTGCTAGTGTCTGATGAGACAACATTTTACCATGTTTAATAACATGCTTCAACATTTTAAAGCCCATGGGCCTTAAAATTTTGCTGTCTAATTCTTTTCCATTGTCCTTGGTAACAGTACCATTTTTCCAAAGGGGAAGCTCGTGGGTTTCATTAACACAAGAAAAAACTTTATTGTAATTAATTCCAGATTTCTTGAAAGCTAGAATTAATTCCTTATAAAAACTTGGGTGTTTGGACTAATAGCATTAGGATTATCTAATATGTACCAACCAAGGTCATTCTTTCCACTAGCGATACATAAACAGTAATCAAAAAGGTGTCTCCATTTCCTGGATGTAGTATGGTATTTCCTCAACACATTTAGTTTTAAAGTCTGTAATTTAAGCGGAATATCAACAATTCCAATACCTCCCCTGTCTATGGGCCCAGTAATCGTCTTTCTTGTTATTTTATCTGGTTTACCATCCCAGAAGAAAGACCACTTGATACTCTCCATTTCATTAACATAATTATTGGGGCAGTGAATGATAGAACCGTGGTAAGATAAACTTGCACCAATGAAACTGTTGAAAATAACAGCTTTTCCTTTCATAGTTAAATTCCTCCCCTTCCATTTCTCAAGAACTGCTTTCATTTTGCTTATTCTCGGTTCCCAATTTCTTTTTGTGTTGTCGTGATTCCCAAAGAAGATACCCAGAATTTTTAAGTGATCGTTAGTCCATGAAAACCCCCCCCGGTTTATCTTGTCTATCCTTCCACTTACCAATCCAAAGCCCCTGCGATTTGTGTATATTAATTCTAGAACCGGATCCTTTGCTATAATTTTTTTTTTTAAATTCAAGAATACTAAAATCGTTATTATCAGAAATAAAAATAGTAGCGTCATCAGCGTGTTGAATCAGTTTCAAGGAGCAATCAGTATTAGGAAGGGAAATGCCTTTCATATTATTTCTTATAAGATTTCCTAAACCTTCTGCACAAATAGCATAATTATAACAGTGGTGACAGGGGGCATCCTTGCCTAATACCTCGAGTCACTTGAAAAGGTTCAGTAATGAAATTATTAACTAGAACTGTACTGTTAGGATTACTGTAAAGAATTTTAACCCAATTAATCAAAACTTTAGGAATTCCCATAGCCCCCATTATGTCAAACATATATTTCCATTCAATTCTATCAAAGGCCTTTTCCTGGTCAATACTGATAAGAGCAGCTTGTTCTTCTTCATTATTAACATAATAAATAACATCTCTGAGTAACATTAAATTATCATGAATATTTCTGTCTTTCACACCACAGGATTGATCATTTCCTATAATAAACGGCATAATTCTCTTTAAACGATTGGTAATAACTTTGGAGATAATTTTATAATCTACATTAAGAAGGCTAATGGCCTCCAATTTTTAAGATCACTTCTTTCCCCTCTATTCTTAAAAATAAGACGAATCAAGGCGGTATTCATAGTAGTTGGGAGAGAAAAGGTCTTATTACATTCATTGATAACTTCTAAAAAATCGTCTTTTATGAGCGGCCAAAAAAGGTATAAAACTCAGTAGTTAAACCATCTAAACCTGGTGATTTACAAGTATTCATTAGATTGATGGCTTGAAAAACTTCGTTTTCTGTAATGAAACTTTCTAAGTCTTCAATTTCATCATCAGGAAAATTTACTTGTTTAATGGTGTTCAATATATCTTCAGCAGCTTCACTGTCAATATTCTCAGCTGAATACAAATTTTGGTAAAACAAATTAACATATTTACACATGGAAATGGCGTCAGTGTAAATTGTACCATTCTCATCTTTTAAATTATGAATAATATTATCGTTAGATCTCTGCTTTTCCATTCCAAGGAAGAGTTTACTTGGTTTTTCTTCTGCCATTTTAATTATGTGCATTCTATTTCTAGAATCGTCATAATCTTTCATCACATAATTTTTAATTTTGTTCTCAACCTCAAAGATAGCGTTGGGGTCGGGAGTAGGTTTATTCATAAGATTTCTAAGAGTTTTCTGAAGATGACATTTATGCTTTTTTTCTTTGTAATACACTTCCGAATCGTAATCTTTAATAATCTCTTTTAAATTCATTTTACCCACATCCCACCAACTGAGAATGCTGTCAAAGGTACTTTTTTTTTTTCCAATAATCCCAGAAGAATTTAATACGGTCTTTGCATTGATCATCTTTCAAAATATTATTATTACAAAACCATCTGCCTGGTCCCCGTGTGACTTCTTGTTTTTGAAGTCTAAAACTAAGAGCACAGTGATCAGATAAACCTACAGAACTGACACTGGCTTCAGGTATGATAAATAGCAAGTTGCTTGTGACAAAGGAATAATCAATCCTACTGCTTCTTTTGAGACCCTTATGATAAAATGTATAACCCTGCTCATCTGGATACCAAGTTCTCCAAACATCATACATATCTTTTTCTAAAATAAGGTTATTTAATTCAGGAATACTATTATCATTACCATCAATGTCAAGTTGACAATTAAAGTCACCATTAACTATCCAGTTATGATCTTCATATAAAAAGTTGGCCAACAATTTAAAAAACGTTTTCCTAGGATACATAAAATTAGGAGCATATATAGACACAACACCGATATTTGTCCCTTTCCAAAGAAAATCCGCTTTAACTAAACGCCCCTCTTTGTCATTATCTTTGTTAGTGAGTTTAATTCCGTTTTGATTTGATGCTAGAATAGCTACTCCTCTCGAGAAATTTTCACCATGGCTGAAAAAAATCTCCCCTCCCCACTGTTGTTTCCAATAATCTTCATCTTCTAGAGTACTATGAGTTTCTTGTAAACAAATGATATCATGTTTTCCTGATTTAAAAGATTAAAAGAAATTCTCTTTTCTGATTGTTACGGAGCCCATTGACATTTAGAGTAGTTATTCTAAGCATCATACAAAACAAAATTAAAATAAATGCAATCATATAAGTAAAGAAAATCTCAATTATTCTTGTTCTCTAGTCATATTTTACTTTCCGCTTCCACCTCCTATTCCTTTGTGACTGATTGATGTTACCACCCGTCTGCTTGTTATATTCTGAAGGCCGGACCCCCTTTTCTTCCTGAAGTGTTGTATCCCTTGACGTGTATATGGTACAAGTTCAAAGGAATCTTGTGAGTCCATAATGTCTTCGTCTGTACTTGGTACTTCTCCGTTATCAGTTTTGCTTGTCGTTTTCCTTGGCGGCTTCTTTTTCCCACCTTTAACTGCATTTGCCCAGTTTTTGGTGGTTGTCTCGGGTTGGGGCTCATCTGATCTCGAGGACGGGCCTGCTCTATCACTAGTGTCGAGATGACTTTTTTTTCTCACCGGTGTGCCTCTATCTTTCTCTCCTTTCCGCTGATGTGAGTTGTTGACTTCTTTAGATTCTGTTGACTTTTGTGGACCTTTATCTTGTTCTTCCTCTCTTCTGTCTTCATTTTCTCCTTTCCCTTCATCATCATTCGTCTCCTTCTCTTTTGAGGGGACACGAGCTGTAACCTCTTGCAGATCATCTTCAGCATCTTCAAATTTATCTGAAGATTTGTCGTCCTTTTTGCCGTCATTTTCCCCATCTGAATCAACCTCGATTTCTTCTGCAC
Source organism: Zoroaster sp. YZ-2022 (assembly GCA_029582265.1). NCBI lineage: Eukaryota > Metazoa > Echinodermata > Asteroidea > Forcipulatida > Zoroasteridae > Zoroaster > Zoroaster sp. YZ-2022. Next base: position 12,170,426 of record CM055821.1, on the reverse strand, counting down.
TGTCTACATCGGAATCTTCATCACCTGTGCCTTTTTTTTGTATTTCGTGGTGATCCGCCTGGTGTCCCTCTTCTCCGCAAACAAAGCATCTTCCTTGTAAGTTGCAGTTCCGTGCAATATGGCCTGGTTGTTTACATAAACGGCAGGTTTTAATCTGACCACGATGTCTAACTGGTAGATTAAAGTCACCAATCTTTAAGAAACATGGAATCGGTTTCTTAATACTTTTCACGAGAAGGCTTCGAACTCCAGTTTCCACACTGTCATCGAAATCATAAGTTTGGCGTCTGATATTTGTAACTGTCCCATATGCAGACAGAGCTGAAGTGACAGTTTGGTCAGCCATCTCGTTGTTGTTGTTGTTGTTGTTGTTGTTGTTGTTGTTGTTGTTGTTGTTATTTGTGAGGCCTCTCTTAGCCACCATACTTTATATAGGCCTATGGGAAATTTGGTCCCCGCGTATAATGTATCACGTATTTTCCTGTTGGGAAAAAAAAAAAAAAACCTATGATCGGAAACCGCAGACTTTTTTGGCGGAAGAATGTAGGAGATGGAAAACGTAAAGTTGTGGAATGGCCGTTTGTTTATATTATTGAACGGATAGAATGGCGTTATGCATGTACAATATGCATGTACATAGCGCTCATCTTTAACTGAGTTTAAGACATCAAATTACAAGGATATATATTATGATTGAGTTATAAAAACAAATGATAAGTGAATTAGTTTCGTTCAGTGCAGAAATTTATTATAATTTATCACTCGGAAACATCTGGGTGATTGTATGGGGGAAAATATCAAAACGATAAGGATCTATGTGATTCGAGTTATATAAAACAAATATAGAGTGCCTTTATTTCGGCCAATGGAAGCATTTTATTATATCACTCGGTAAACATCTGGACTGTTTCATCTTCAACAGGCGAAGCCGAGTGTAAATGGAACAGTCCAGATGTTACCTCGTGATATAATCGTTCCCATTGGCCTCTAAGACACCCAATATATGTATAATATTTTACATAAGCAGAACTGTGAGCTCCAAACGTTTGAGAACTAGCATTCACCGCGAACGAAAGCAGTCTCGTACAGTTGTGAGACGAGGTTAATCCTTGGAACGAGGTTAATCCTTGGAACGAGGTTGCACATGATCATCATAAACACCAAAAGAGGGCGCTTGACAAATTGTACATTGACCAATCAGAGCACTATAATTTCCTGATATGTTGCTGAAGCAGAAATTTCAAAAACGTGAAACAAGTGAAACTGGAAGTTTACAGTACGTCAACATCTCTGGCTCTGCTCTGTATTGTTGAATTTCGGAGAGAATTGAAACATTTTGTAAGTATGAATTTTGTAAACGAATATCACATGAAGTCACGAGTTGTTTATTTCGTAAAATTGACATGATATTTATGAATTATGGAAATAAATTAAAATGTTAACGTTTGCTGAAGCGCCGACACCTGAAAACCCGCAATAC
>CM055821.1:12096040-12168446 GCA_029582265.1 Zoroaster sp. YZ-2022 | reverse complement strand
AAAGACGCTGTCAATGGATTGTCTCTTTGTGATGCCTGGCGCAGACTGAACCCATTAGAAAAAAAATTCACCTGGCTTAGAAACAATCCCTCCAGCGTGTGTGGTGTTTCGAAATCCAGGCTGGATCGTTTTTACGTTCATTCTAGTATTATGTCATCCATTCAAACATGTCAAATTGTTCCCTGTTCTTTGTCCAACTACTCTGCGGTCACTCTTGTTGTTAAACTCCCCACCCAAAATCGGAAGGGTAGCGCCTATTGGCATTTTAATAACTCTCTACTTGAAGATAAATATTATCGCAATATCATAACGCAATTTTGGACAGATTGGAAAGCGAAAAAGTGCGACTTCCCAGCCTCGCTTCTTGGTGGGACTTCGGGAAGTCGCACATAAATCCTAAGCCAAATGTACGGTTCCAAAATCGCCAAAGAAAACGAAAAGCTTTTCAGAAATAAACCAAAAAAATTTATGAACTTCAGTCTGCGCCAGACTTACGCCTCAAACTAGAGATACTCTTGCCGAACAAAGAAACAATTTAAACTAGAAATTCCAGAGTTTGTGAACAAACTCAAAGGTGTTCGAAGTGACGGTAATTGATGTCCTCATCAATTGGGATCGTATTGTTAAAATGTGACTTAAGATTGTTTTCAAAAGTAAGTTGCCTTACTCATTTCAAAGAAATAGCTTTTCGGTATTGGCTTTTTCAACAGCCCTTTCCATTCGTACAAAAATGACACTGGAGTATTAAGTTAATACGATCTATGGTTTTAGAAATATTGTAGCGCATCCGTTATTGGCTTAAACGCCCAACCACACATCTATAAAATATATTTTATCCTGCAAGAGCTTTAGCCTGTGACACCGCAAACGTCCCCGTGAAGACCGCCAGCTGTTTTCCAGTTGATAACGATCTCAGTCTCTGCGGTTTGTAAACAATGGGCCCCAGAACCACGAGTGTCTGGTGTGTGTTAAGTCAATGGGATTTTGGCCCAGAAAAGGAATTTTGAAGAAAAAAAACAAATCAAAATGTTTGACCTTCCGGGTACGACCGGAAGCAAATGTCGACGATTTTGACGTTAACTTTTCAAATGTTGCCTAAGCCTTGATCTATCAGATCCCAGATTATGAACATCATAGCTTTAGTATATTTTGATATACAGTCGATAGCAAATGGTCATTTTAAAACTTAAATGCTTGTAATTTGATACCTGATGACGTTACGTAACAACTTATAGATTCATCTACATGATAAGGTCTTTATATGTGTGAAGTTTCAGGTTGTGTGTGAAATTGTTAACTTGCACTTTCGATGTAGAGAAGAGTTAAGGAGAAGAAGAAGAAGAAGAAGAAGTTAAAAAAACTAAAAAAACGGAACAATAACAATAGTTGTTCGGCTGAAAAGCCGAACACCTATTATCTTCTCAAAACTGAAGCACAGGGCGCTCGTCAGATCTCGTTTTAAACATACAAATGAGACTGACTCGTGCTCCACTTATTTCTTCAGTCTTGAGAAATCAAATTCGCTCTAAAAAATCTCTCATATCCGTCTCCCTTCTGGTCCTGTCTCCGAAGACCCAGGTGATATAAAAGGCATATCCTCGACTTTTATAAAACACTTTACAGCCGAGTTCAACTGACGAGAGTGCCCTCGATTATTTATTAACTGATATAACTAAACTAGACTCCGATGATGCAGAGGACCTTGATAGTCCTCTGTCTCTCGAAGAACTTAACCTCGCTGTCAAGCAACTTGGCAAAGACAAAACGCCCGGGCTTGACGGACTCACATCCGAATTTTTCTCATCCTTTTGGCCTATACTAAAGATGACTTTCTTTCAGTTCTGCAATCTTCTATATGTTCTGGGTCGTTACCTCATTCTTTTTGTAGAGCTATCATCACTCTGCTCCCTAAGATGGGAGACTTGGCCGACATCGCAAATTGGCGCTCTGTCTCCCTTCTAAACACTGATTATAAAATGTTTGCCAAGTTGCTTGCCAACAGGCTGAAACAAACCATTGGCAGCGTCATCAAAGAAGACCAAAGTTATTGCGTCCCAGGACGTTCAATTTATGACAACATTAATCTCATTCGAGACATAATTTTCTACTCTAACTGAAATGATGTTCCTCTAGCCGTGATCAACCTTGATCAGAAGAAAGCCTTACGATAATGTTGATCACGGATATCTTTTTAATACAATGAGAGCCATGGGCTTCGGTGCTCGTTTTATTTCATATATACAAATCTTGTACGGAGGGTGCCGAGAGCCTTGTAAAAGTTTCTGGCTCCCTGACTGTCCCTTTTTCCTTTGAAAAGGGGATACGTCAGGGATGCCCACTCTCGGGCCTACTTTATACAATCGCTATTGAGCCTTTACTCAACAACTTAAGAACAAAATTAACTAATATTAGTTTTCACCTTCCGAGCACTGAATTTTCGTGCGCCGTGTCGGCATACGCAGACGACGTGTCCATATTCGTCACCTCCGATTCGGGCTTCAAATGGTGCTTGTAGTCTCCCTTTTAGAGGAGCCCCCCGCGGTATTCTAATGGCGCATTGCAGTCTATCTGAAAACTAGAGAAGACGCTATTGATGTCACCCAATGAGGACTAAATTTCAATAAAACATATATTGAAGTGTCCCCATTGCAACAACCCAGAACTCGATTAACTCTCTCAAACGTATTTCCAGAAATTCCCAATTCCTTCCTGGTGAAAAACCTATCCAGTTTCTGTAAGTTTGTGTCTCAAATACGGACCATACCCCTTGGTCTGAAACTCAAAGACAAAGAAACGACTCATGTCATGTCCTTCAGAAGACAAGTCCAGGTCTTAATTAATTCATACTAACATCACACCCAGACCATATAAATTTCGTCCATGCTGGTATAAGCTATCGTGTTTTCCTTTCCACCGAGTCGGTGCGGTGTTTCAGCTGTGGAGAGTTTGGGCACATAAGCAGATTGTGCAAAACAGTCCAACTTAGATAAATCAAACCCAGAACATACCAATCCTCTGAACCCGCCACCCACCTTCGTTCACAAAAAATCAGATCCAAAACACGCACCAAAAAACTCCAAACCCCCTCCCACTGGCCCGTCAACATCTACGGTCTCTAGCTCCCCAGCGGAAGTCCCCGCCCGCAGTGCGCAAGCGAGCACAAGCTCCATCCCTTCTTCGGTAGTGGGGCCCTCCGCCTCCATTTTAAATTTTTGTTATTGATGATACATAATAATAATAATAATGTGTGGACTTATATAGCGCACGTATCCACCAACTAAGTGGTGCTCAAGGCGCATTATATCAATTACCCCTGCTCATAAGGCTCATAAATCATTCCTGAAACCATCTCAGCTCCCTGGGGAGTATACAGCTCAATTGCTGCCATTACAGCGCATATAGGGCTAATCAACCAATTCTGCCCTCACAGGTACCCATTTAACCCCTGCTTAGTAGAGGTGCATAATATAATATAAAAGTGTAATTATACACATTGTAATTTTTCATGACCTTTTGTCCCTGCAAACTCCTTTCCATCTTTATAGACTGAAATACAGACAATGAATCTAAATCTTCTAACTCCTGACTGACGGGAATTAAAATATCAATTATTTCTCTTTCAGTTTGGTGCATGCATTCCACTGAGTTGTTCACCTTCATATTCTCTGAAGTTTTATAACGAAATGTCTTTTGAATTAACTTTATAAATAGTTTAGAGATAGTGTGTTAGTTACAATATTGTATAAACTCTAAGGGCATACGTGTGTGATGCTGATGCATACGTGTATGATGCCAAGTGTAAATTGTGGTGATATTGTTCCAACAGAGTCCATAAAGATGGGAAAGACTTTGCTGGGACAAACACAGGTGACAACTGTACTTATTTTTGTTTTGTTTTCAAAGTACTCAAATATCCGTCAAAATCCAATGACATGTTTTGATTGGTTGATTTTAATGTTTGGTATTTTACAGCCAAAATGAACTATACCTGGCATGACGCCAGACTTCAGAGTCCTCAGGTTTGGGTGTTGAGTTACTATATGTTGTTGGATTTTGATAGATTCACAAAGGTTCATAGCAAAATAACATCTTCTTTTCGGCATCATTGAAGTAAAAAGGAAGAAACATATCTTGGCACAGTTTCATAGTGCTGCTTACTATAAGCAATAAGTCAGCGCAAAAATAGGTGGTGCTTGCATAAGTGTATTTTAAGAGTGATGTAGCATGTGAATTTTGGCTGTGTACATGTGTACTTCGCATAACTAAGGATTCCCCAGGTACGCAGCTTGTGCAGAAATTCAGCGCTCAAACCTTAAGTGGTAACTTGAAATGATTATCATAAGCACAGATTGCCATAGCAGTGGCATGAAACTGAGCATTGGTTATTGATTAATATGTTTGTATATTTCTATTAAACAGTTAACTACTTTGTTTATTTGAAAATTAAATAATTTAACATGTACATACACATTACACAAAACAAATAAAGGTTGTTGAATACATCAACTTATGAAGAAGCAAAACTGTAATTTAATACTGTTTTCACCTTTCATAAAGTACATGTAAACAGGCGAAATGATAAACAAACAATGGGAAGAAATAATAAAGTATTCTAAAATTGATTTACTTTAAACTTAATAAAGATATTAGAGATTTGAATTGATTGTTGGTGGTTTAATGTATTACACAAAACACATTCATGTTGTTCAGTACATCAATAGGAACAAAACTGTACACCACAGTTACGCACATCTATTGTGAAATGGCGCTATACTTGTACTGTTAAAAAATCACTGCTATTTACCAAACCAAGAATGGAATCGAAAATATTCTAGCCATTTTGTTTGTTCTTTCCACTGGTATTCTGTGTACCCACAACACAATATTATATGTGTTTCTTGATCATGGTACAGATAACTGGCTATGTCAATAATGCTAAATTGGTGACAATAAACAAACTGCAATAGTCATCATTTCAACAACGACATGCTTTCCAGGATTGAATTCATTCTTTATGCAAATTACAACTTTATTGTTTCATAAAATCATAACTCCTTAACAAAACAATGATTTGTTTTCTATCTACACCTCATACGAAAGATCTTAACAAATATATTCAGTTGATGACGTCATCACAGGTAACAGCGCCACCTGGTGACATCAAACATGAATTAACGAATCTTGAAGCTTGAGTCATGAATCTTGAACCATGGAGAATAAAATAAACTATAATATTTCAAAAAATTATATCCCAACAACAAAAGATCAATTCACAATCTTTGTACGATTTTAGTAGATCGTGAAAATCCCAAGAATTGCGTACATTCATGACACTGATTAGACATTCACGTCCGGTTTAAACTTAAAGTGCCATATTTAATATTTCAAACATTCATATCTCAATTAAAAAACCTGATGTTATACATCGTGAAGGACTTCAGAAATATGAACAGTCATGAAAATGACTTGACCTTCATTTCCAATGCCAACCGCAAATTGAAAAATTCCTGCCATTTTGGTAATTTGAACATGGATGTATTGTATCGAAATTTTTGACGAATCCTATAACGTCACATTTCTTCAATGATCCCAATTGATGAGGTCACCAATTACCGTCACTCCCGAACACCTAGTGTTTGTCAGTACAAACACTTCTCTCTAGTTTTTATATGAAACTGATTGAATACTGCGTGCACACGCCGTATATGACGGACCAGTTAAAAACCTGGCGGACCAGTCACAATTCAAGCCTACTGGTCCTGCTGGACAGTGAAAAACAAAAGTTAAGGGCAAACCCTGAACTTACACATGTAAAAATAGCAAGGACAAATCTAAATTACAGGTACACGTTCATCATCTGACCAAAACATTTAAAGAAAAGTAGGATGGATGATATCTGCAAACATAATTTTTTTTTTTTATTTATAGTTATTTTTATTACAGGTTTTTATGGTGTTCATAAACAAAAGAAGAAGGTATATTCTGAAGTGCAATTTAATTTATCTCGTTTTTTCCTGGCTGTACTAGACAAAACTGAAAATATGCAAATACAGCCTTTAAAAAGAAAGTAAACATAAAACATGTATATTTTATTTTCTTTATTTCTCCATATTTATAGAAGACAAAGTAGTAATAATAATAATAATAATATGTGGACTTATATAGCGCACGTATCCACCAACTAAGTGGTGCTCAAGGCGCATTATAGCATTACCCCTGCTCATAAGGCTCATAAATCATTCCTGAAACCATCTCAGTTCCCTGGGGAGTATACAGCTCAATTGCTGCCATTACAGCGCATATAGGGCTAATCAACCAACTCTGCCCTCACAGGTACCCATTTAACCCCTGCATGGAGAAAAGCAATTATGGTTAAGTGTCTTGCTCAAAGACACAAGTGTCACGGCCGGGATTCGAACCCACATTCTGCTGCTAACACCAGAACTTGAGTCCGGTAAGCTAGACCGCTCGGCCACGACACTCCACAGTAATGAAACACAACAGTAACATATTGCAGGTTTTTGTAGTCATACTGAGCTGAGTGTAAATGTCATGTTTGTTTTGCTTCACATGTCGGTAAACAATAAAGCCTTTGAAAAAAAGTGGCTTGCTCTTGTGTATTTGTACTCACAACCATCTGCTTTCTAAATTCAGATATTCTTAAACCACTCAACCAGTGAATATACAGTGCTCATAGGTAGTATTAACATATACAGTATTAAATCTGACATTAATTCTGTCACTTATTACCTGTTACAAATGAGTGCGAAAAAAAGAGAAAATTGACCGTCATCCCACCATATGTTTGGCTACCAAAATTTAGAGCCCCCAAAAAAGAAGATTTTACCTACCTACCCACCTTAATTTTTTTCAGTGTAATAGGAAACTGTGCATTCGTGAATCTCAAACTGTTGACTCCTTCAAGAAAAACTTAAAAACTCATCTTATGTGTATTGCCTATAAGGACTACTAACATTCATATATGTATTTTTTTTCTTTTGTTTAGTATTATATTGCATTTGCTATTGTATTGTTATGCTATTGTATGATTATCTTGTTTACTGTAAAGCGCCTTGAGCACTTCTTGGTGGATATGTGCGCATCATAAATCTTCTGTATTAAACACAATTGTTTTATTTTTGGCCTTATATGTAATTTTAATTTTATATTCTGAAAACTCATATCTCCTGCACTAAAGTAGGTACTACTGTTATTTTTCATGTTCATGAGAAAGTATTTTTAATTACCATTTCTATACCTTACATTTAACAGAACAATCAGAGTTCATGCAAGGCACGTTTTATTTAAAAAAAAATTTATTATTTGTGTACAGATTATATCATATTTGATACCATTTTCAAAACAATATTTGTCCAAAGAATTTCATTTTGAGAACAATTGTACAAAATCATTGTGGCTTTTTAAGGTGTGGGTTAAGGGAGTCAATAATCGATTGTCTAGTGAACATTAAGCAGTGATTACTAGCAATGTGTTACATGTCAGAGGACGATACAACTTTACAATAGGCAGGCTATTATCTGCAATAGCAACAATGAGTATATCAGGAAGGTTTTGAAGGTCAGTATAATATGGTCGCATTACCTCTGAAGCATACCATCAACTGACCCTTCTCATTTCGAACTGTTAAATTTCCGTGATACAACATCTGTAAAACAAAAACAATAAACATTTCGTTATGATTTTTGTCTTCTTAAATCGTCCGAGATATCGCCTGTGTTTGGCTAAGACGACTCAAAAATAGAATTTATAAAGCGAACGAAATTTAACCCCGGAAAAATAGCAATTCAACATTTAAATATATTTTTATCGTCAAATCGGCCCAAACACGCGCGATATATCTTTAAGGTGCCATAGTTTTCCAGAATGGAATTTACATTTTCCACAACAGAGATTGTTTATTCATATAGTTGTTCATCAGTGCATATCATCGAATGAATAGCTGTATAAGTGAGCATAGTCTTACTTACAAGTTGTAAGGGCAGTGTTACACTATTAGATGGAATAACTTATCAGAATGTTTGCAACTGTTATCATCTTAAACCCATAATTATCTCAGTTTCGTTTGTGGGTAATTACCAGACTTGTGTGACTTGACTCGGACTCGAGTCCGACTTGAGTAACTTTTTTGGTGACTCGGACTCGGACTCGGACTCGCACTCGACCCTTCGGACGCGGACTTGTGACTCGGACTCGGCGGCAAAATGCCCAATAATCACTACTTTGACACATTAACAAAATATATATGCCAATCTCTAAGTTATTGACGAAGTGTACTGCTCGTCCATTCCAGAGAAATGGAATGAGCATACCTTTGTACAATTCAGTCTTTCTGGCTTCCCTGTTATTTACTGATGTGACATCTTGTGTGGACAATTTGTACATTAAAAATGTATCATTCTTTTTTGAGTTTGAGAAAAGAAAAAGATATTACCCCATAAGTTGTTTTCAATTTCATTACTCAAGTTAATTAAAATAAGAAAAGTAAATCAAATAATGTTGATTAATAAATATTTGGTTTAGTCAAATTGATGAGATACTAGTCCAGATATCGAGTATTTTTCATTTACATTGGAACCTTGATATAACAGTATTTGTTTTCCCTTTGATTTGTTTAAGTGACTCGTGACTCGGACCCGACCTTCGTGACTCGTGACTTGTGACTCGGACTCGAGCCACATGACTCGACACCGTCCAGACTCGAGCCCGACACTGGGGACTCGGACTCGGACTCGGACTTGAGGTTTGAGGACTCGAATACAAGTCTCCCTTGAATGATAACGATTTTATGTGTCACATTCACACAGTCGTTATAACGGTAATATTAATCAGGAAAAATAATGAATCGGAAATATATATTTTAAAAACTTTGTCCGTTTACCTTTTCCAAATTATCGTCGACCCAGAACACTTTCGAAAAAGCCACCTTCTCTGCAATAATTGGAAACAAACAAATTTTGAAAAATAAGTTCTAACCTTTTAAATATTTCTTCAAGTGAAAATAATATAATACTTTAGCAATTCCGCAGTAGTCTGAAAGTATTGTATGTGAATATTGCTCATCCCGAAAACTGTCTTTCTGCCAATCGTGTCTTCCTCCGATATAGCAGGGTTCCTTAAAAAAATTACCAGGAGAGAATAAGTAAACGATTCGTTTTCTTACCAATTTCGCCTGACCAATGTCTTGCATACAATGAACCGCCGATAGAGGGCGCATTTCTATTGAGTCATTCCTTTAGGTCACTATATAGGGCCCAGTAATGTCATGGGGCGGAGGGGTAGCACCACAGTTATGCCACCAACAGCAGTTATATATATACACATCCAGATTTGTAATAGTCCCTGCCCACCTGAAAAACTCAGACACGTCTAGTCTTGCACCAAGACATTATGATATATCACTTTTGACAATGCACACAGAGTCCGGGAACAGCGCGACCAAACGCATTCACTAAACGTCTTGATTCAAGACTAATAATAACAATAATAATAATAATAATAATAATGTGTGGACTTACATAGCGCACGTATCCACCAACTGAGTGGTGCTCAAGGCGCATTATATTATTACCCCTGCTCATAAGGCTCATAAGGCTCATAAATCATTCCTAAAACCATCTCAGCTCCCTGGGGAGTATACAGCTCAATTGCTGCCATTTCAGCGCATATAGGGCTAATCAACCAACTCTGCTCTCACAGATACCCATTTAACCCCTGGGTGGAGAGAAGCAATTATGGTTAAGTGTCTTGCTCAAGGACACAAGTGTCACGGCCAGGATTCGAACCCACATTCTCATGCTAACACCAGAACTTGAGTCCGGCGGTAAGCTAGACCACTCCACAACACTCCACTCCAGTCCACTCCACTGCCGTTCGTGCAGTCAATTTCAATATGCATTAAGACCTCACTTTGGGTCACATTTCTTCCTTTGGATAACCTGTAGAGGCCTATACTCATTACTGTTGAGTAGTATTTTGGGTCAGAGATACAAGGCTATCAAGTAACCTCGCTCTCTCCTACTATTATAATTTATTTATAGAGAAATGAAATGTTTCGTTCAATCCGAGAGGTAGATGTATAGTGTTTTGTATTAGTAATGGTACCAAACTCATTTGGTTTCACTTACCTCCCTTGATGATGTACTGTCCTTTATGGTTGAGGATCTTGCTGTCAATCACATCTTTTATGTGGAAAGGCCACATATTGATAAATATTTCTCCGACTCCAGCAATCGCGTTATGAGCTGTATATACAAATGTAAAATATTATACATATATTGGGTGTCTTAGAGGCCAATGGGAACGATTATATCACGAGGTAACATCTGGACTGTTCCATTTACACTCGGCTTCGCCTGTTGAAGATGGAACAGTCCAGATGTTTACCGAGTGATATAATAAAATGCTTCCATTGGCCGAAATAAAGGCACTCAATATTTGTTTTATATAACTCGAATCACATAGATCCTTATCGTTTTGATATTTTTCCCCATACAATCACCCAGATGTTTCCGGGTGATAATTTATAATAAATTTCTGCACTGAACGAAACTAATTCACTTATCATTTGTTTTTATAACTCAATCATAATATATATCCTTTTAATTTGATGTCTTAAACTCAGTTAAAGATGAGCGCTATGTACATGCATATTGTACATGCATAACGCCATTCGATCCGTTCAATAATATAAACAAACGGCCATTCCACAACTTTACGTTTTCCATCTCCTACATTCTTCCGCCAAAAAAGTCTGCGGTTTCCGATCATAGGTTGGCTTCAAAATCGGTACGGTGACACGCTTTTTTCGGCCATGTTTTTTTTTTTTTTCCCAACAGGAAAATACGTGATACATTATACGCGGGGACCAAATTTCCCATAGGCCTATATAAAGTATGGTGGCTAAGAGAGGCCTCACAAATAACAACAACAACAACAACAACAACAACAACAACAACAACAACAACAACGAGATGGCTGACCAAACTGTCACTTCAGCTCTGTCTGCATATGGGACAGTTACAAATATCAGACGCCAAACTTATGATTTCGATGACAGTGTGGAAACTGGAGTTCGAAGCCTTCTCGTGAAAAGTATTAAGAAACCGATTCCAAGTTTCTTAAAGATTGGTGACTTTAATCTACCAGTTAGACATCGTGGTCAGATTAAAACCTGCCGTTTATGTAAACAACCAGGCCATATTGCACCGAACTGCAACTTACAAGGAAGATGCTTTGTTTGCGGAGAAGAGGGACACCAGGCGGATCACCACGAAATACAAAAAAAAGGCACAGGTGATGAAGATTCCGATGTAGACAGTGCAGAAGAAATCGAGGTTGATTCAGATGGGGAAAATGACGGCAAAAAGGACGACAAATCTTCAGATAAATTTGAAGATGCTGAAGATGATCTGCAAGAGGTTACAGCTCGTGTCCCCTCAAAAGAGAAGGAGACGAATGATGATGAAGGGAAAGGAGAAAATGAAGACAGAAGAGAGGAAGAACAAGATAAAGGTCCACAAAAGTCAACAGAATCTAAAGAAGTCAACAACTCACATCAGCGGAAAGGAGAGAAAGATAGAGGCACACCGGTGAGAAAAAAAGTCATCTCGACACTAGTGATAGAGCAGGCCCGTCCTCGAGATCAGATGAGCCCCAACCCGAGACAACCACCAAAAACTGGGCAAATGCAGTTAAAGGTGGGAAAAAGAAGCCGCCAAGGAAAACGACAAGCAAAACTGATAACGGAGAAGTACCAAGTACAGACGAAGACATTATGGACTCACAAGATTCCTTTGAACTTGTACCATATACACGTCAAGGGATACAACACTTCAGGAAGAAAAGGGGGTCCGGCCTTCAGAATATAACAAGCAGACGGGTGGTACCATACATCAGTCACAAAGGAAGAGGAGGTGGCAGAGGAAAGAAAAATATGACGAGAGAACAAGAATAAGTGAGATTTTTCTTTCCTTACTATGATTGCCTTTCTTTTAATTTTGTTTTGTATGATGCTTAGAATAACTACTCTAAATGTCAATGGGCTCCGTAACAATCAGAAAAGAGAATTTCTTTTTAATCTTTTAAATCGGGAAAAACATGATATCATTTGTTTACAAGAAACTCATAGTACTCTAGAAGATGAAGATTATTGGAAACAACAGTGGGGAGGGGAGATTTTTTTCAGCCATGGTGAAAATTTCTCGAGAGGAGTAGCTATTCTAGCATCAAATCAAAACGGAATTAAACTCACTAACAAAGATAATGACAAAGAGGGGCGTTTAGTTAAAGCGGATTTTCTTTGGAAAGGGATAAATATCGGTGTTGTGTCTATATATGCTCCTAATTTTATGTATCCTAGGAAAACGTTTTTTAAATTGTTGGCCAACTTTTTATATGAAGATCATAACTGGATAGTTAATGGTGACTTTAATTGTCAACTTGACATTGATGGTAATGATAATAGTATTCCTGAATTAAATAACCTTATTTTAGAAAAAGATATGTATGATGTTTGGAGAACTTGGTATCCAGATGAGCAGGGTTATACATTTTATCATAAGGGTCTCAAAAGAAGCAGTAGGATTGATTATTCCTTTGTCACAAGCAACTTGCTATTTATCATACCTGAAGCCAGTGTCAGTTCTGTAGGTTTATCTGATCACTGTGCTTTTAGTTTTAGACTTTCAAAAACAAGAAGTCACACGGGGACAAGGCAGATGGTTTTGTAATAATAATATATTTGAAAGATGATCAATGCAAAGACCGTATTAAATTCTTCTGGGATTATTGGAAATAAAAAAAAAGTACCTTTGACAGCATTCTCAGTTGGTGGGATGTGGGTAAAATGAATTTAAAAGAGATTATTAAAGATTACGATTCGGAAGTGTATTACAAAGAAAAAAAGCATAAATGTCATCTTCAGAAAACTCTTAGAAATCTTATGAATAAACCTACTCCCGACCCCAACGCTATCTTTGAAGTTGAGAACAAAATTAAAAATTATGTGATGAAAGATTATGACGAATCTAGAAATAGAATGCACATAATTAAAATGGCAGAAGAAAAACCAAGTAAACTCTTCCTTGGAATGGAAAAGCAGAGATCTAACGATAATATTATTCATAATTTAAAAGATGAGAATGGTACAATTTACACTGACGCCATTTCCATGTGTAAATATGTTAATTTGTTTTACCAAAATTTGTATTCAGCTGAGAATATTGACAGTGAAGCTGCTGAAGATATATTGAACACCATTAAACAAGTAAATTTTCCTGATGATGAAATTGAAGACTTAGAAAGTTTCATTACAGAAAACGAAGTTTTTCAAGCCATCAATCTAACGAATACTTGTAAATCACCAGGTTTAGATGGTTTAACTACTGAGTTTTATACCTTTTTTTGGCCGCTCATAAAAGACGATTTTTTAGAAGTTATCAATGAATGTAATAAGACCTTTTCTCTCCCAACTACTATGAATACCGCCTTGATTCGTCTTATTTTTAAGAATAGAGGGGAAAGAAGTGATCTTAAAAATTGGAGGCCATTAGCCTTCTTAATGTAGATTATAAAATTATCTCCAAAGTTATTACCAATCGTTTAAAGAGAATTATGCCGTTTATTATAGGAAATGATCAATCCTGTGGTGTGAAAGACAGAAATATTCATGATAATTTAATGTTACTCAGAGATGTTATTTATTATGTTAATAATGAAGAAGAACAAGCTCCTCTTATCAGTATCGACCAGGAAAAGGCCTTTTATAGAATTGAATGGAAATATATGTTTGACATAATGGGGGCTATGGGAATTCCTAAAGTTTTGATTAATTGGGTTAAAATTCTTTACAGTAATCCTAACAGTACAGTTCTAGTTAATAATTTCATTACTGAACCTTTTCAAGTGACTCGAGGTATTAGGCAAGGATGCCCCCTGTCACCACTGTTATATGCTATTTGTGCAGAAGGTTTAGGAAATCTTATAAGAAATAATATGAAAGGCATTTCCCTTCCTAATACTGATTGCTCCTTGAAACTGATTCAACACGCTGATGACGCTACTATTTTTATTTCTGATAATAACGATTTTAGTATTCTTGAATTTAAAAAAAAAACTTATAGCAAAGGATCCGGTTCTAGAATTAATATACACAAATCGCAGGGGCTTTGGATTGGTAAGTGGAAGGATAGACAAGATAAACCGGGTTTTTTTTCATGGACTAACGATCACTTAAAAATTCTGGGTATCTTCTTTGGGAATCACGACAACACAAAAAGAAATTGGGAACCGAGAATAAGCAAAATGAAAGCAGTTCTTGAGAAATGGAAGGGGAGGAATTTAACTATGAAAGGAAAAGCTGTTATTTTCAACAGTTTCATTGGTGCAAGTTTATCTTACCACGGTTCTATCATTCACTGCCCCAATAATTATGTTAATGAAATGGAGAGTATCAAGTGGTCTTTCTTCTGGGATGGTAAACCAGATAAAATAAAAAGAAAGACGATTACTGGGCCCATAGACAGGGGAGGTATTGGAATTGTTGATATTCCGCTTAAATTACAGACTTTAAAACTAAATGTGTTGAGGAAATACCATACTACATCCAGGAAATGGAGACACCTTTTTGATTACTGTTTATGTATCGCTAGTGGAAAGAATGAACTTGGTTGGTACATATTAGATAATCCTAATGCTATTAGTCCAAATACCCAAGTTTTTTATAAGGAATTAATTCTAGCTTTCAAGAAACCTGGAATTACTTACAATAAAGTTTTTTCTTGTGTTAATGAAACCCACGAGCTTCCCCTTTGGAAAAATGGTACTGTTACCAAGGACAATGGAAAAGAATGAGACAGCAAAATTTTAAGGCCCATGGGCTTTAAAATGTTGAAGCATGTTATTAAACATGGTAAAATTTTGTCGCATCAGACACTAGCAAATGGATGTAACATTTACCTTTAAATGCAGGAAGGATAGTCGCCAGTTTGGAAAGAAACATTAACAATGATTACATTACTGAAAACCGAGAGGGCCCAGCAAACCACTTTCTGAACAATCTCACTTTCAAAGATGAGAAAGGAGACATCAATAAGAGATTTCTGGATATGAATGTAAAAACTATCTACAGTTGTTTGATTACTAACCAATTTAAGCCTCCTGCTGTAGTCCAATATTGGATTAATTATTTTCACATAACTGACCCTGATATCAATATTTGGAAAAATGGACGTTGTCCTCTTATGGAAGCTGAAGAGAGGAACTTGTGTTTTAAAGTTAAGCATAAAATTCTTCCCACCAAAAACAAACTTTATAGATTATGAATTACCAGTAATAATTTTTGCCTACTACTTATTTATTTAGCGAATGCAAAGTCCCTAAGCCAAGCAGTTGCCTCCTGGTCTGCTGTATGGAGGGTGACTAATCCTCCTTTCAGTCTTTGGAGAGGGCAAACTTTTATGATGTGTTCCATAGTTTGCTCCTCTCCACAAGCACACAGTGGAGTGGGGCTACTGCCCCATTTGTGAAGGCTGGCCAAGCAGGGGCCATGTCCAGTCCTGAAGCGATTGAGCGTAGACCATTGTCTCCTTGGGAGGTTGGTGTTAGGACCTGTTGATTGGGGTCTGACACCAGATGTTTGTTTGGGACCTCCTTGGACTCCCATTCTGTTTTCCAAGCCAGTTGGATGGTGAAGTCAGCTGGTGGGATGTTCTTCCAAATTGGTCGTCTAGATGGAAGTCGAGCAGTGGGTGGGTTATAGATGTCTGCATGGATTGGTAGATGGGGAGAGTTTTTAACCTTTTGGAGCATCCTTTGAGTGGCTGCTGCTCGCCGGATATGTGGAGGGGGAATGTTTGATAGGACAGGGAGCCAGGGGAGTGGTGTTGAGCGGATAGTCCCGGTTATGGTTCTCATGGTTGTGTTGAGCTGGGTGTCTACATGGTGTGTGTGGGGTGACCTGAAACCATCGAACATCTTTTTATCGAATGCGAGGAATGTTATGACGCCTGGCTCTTTGTAGAAAACATTGTTAAAAAATACTTAAGGAAAACCCATTTTTATTTATTCGACAGTAATAGAATCCTCGGCATTAACATTACGAACAATATGGTTTTACTTTTAATTGGTAAATTACATAAAATTATCTGGAATGTTCGTTGTGAAGTGGCAAAAAAAGATTGCAGTGCTCATATTGATATACTTAAAGTGTATAAAAGAAACCTGAAGAAATTCATTCTTATGGAAAATAACAGATTGGGTATAGATGCTTTTAACCTGATTTATGCAAAAAATTGTGCTCTGTGCTATTATGACAAAGACAAACTTAAATTCACCTTTTGATTATAAGTTGTTAGTTTTTAGTCTTGCTTATTTTTGTTTTTGTGTGATCTTTTTAACTGTTTATATTTAACTTACAGATTGTCTCCCTTGTTTAATATTTCACGTATGTACTTGTTTTTGTTTTAACTCACCTATTGTTATAAACTGTGTTTTGTTTTGATTGAAATAAATGGAGTTGTATGACTCCAAAGGAATGAAAAAAGAAAAAAAACCAAGCACACCCGGGCCTTCAGTGCCCAAACACGGTTCGATTCTACGCAAGGGATATAGAAATTGAGCCCGAGGAAGTATACAACGCCATAGGAAAGCAACTCCATTCTTTGAAGAAAACAAAGTGCATAGCTCAATTAATAGCTACAATGCGAATTAATAGCTACAATGGGCATAACAATGAATGAACAGCTACTGGAGTGTGAAAGAGCCAACATAATGAATTCTACTGTGGTTTATGCAAAGGTACCATATGAAATGAGCGATAACGTGGTGGTAAACGCGCTCGTGCAATACGGAACAGTTGAAAACGTGCGAAGACAATGCCACACCTTCGACAAAGAAGTAGAAAATGGAGTAAGAAGCCTTCTCATAAAAGACATTAAAAAACCCATTCCCAGCTTTATTAAAATCTGAGCTTTCAATATACCCGTTAACCACAGAGGACAACAGAAGACGTGTCGCATTTGCCAAAGCTCCAATCATATAGCGCCGAACTGCAATCTCAGAGGGAGATGTTTTATCTGTGGAAGCCGCGCCCACAGGGCCAGAGACCACAACGATGACAGCGAGAGCAGATATGAAGAGGGGGACGATATAGAGGAAGAGGGAGAACAGCCAACCCCAATTTTAATGCGACACGAAGACAATGAAAACCAAAATGACCACGAAAACGAAAGCGATGCATCGGATAGTATGGAGATAGCACAACAATCGCACCACAAACAAGATATTAACAAAGAGGAGACACTGAAGAAGAAGAAGAAGAAGAAGAAGAAGAAGAAGAAGAAGAAGAAGAAGAAGAAGAAGAAGAAGAAGAAGAAGAAGAAGAAGAAGAAGAAGAAGAAGAAGAAGAAGAAGAAGAAGAAGAAGAAGAAGAAGAAGAAGAAGAAGAAGAAGAAGAAGAAGAAGAAGAAGAAGAAGAAGAAGAAGAAGAAGAAGAAGAAGAAGAAGAAGAAGAAGAAGAAGAAGAAGAAGAAGAAGAAGAAGAAGAAGAAGAAGAAGAAGAAGAAGAAGAAGAAGAAGAAGAAGAAGAAGAAGAAGAAGAAGAAGAAGAAGAAGAAGAAGAAGAAGAAGAAGAAGAAGAAGAAGAAGAATGTAGTTTCGGGTACATACCCGAACACCTAATAATAAGATAATTGCAGAGACGGACGACCTCCTTGACGTGTGGGATAAGCGTCCAGTAAGAGTCGAAAGTCAAGGTTGCTTGTGGGAGAAGAGTGTGTAGAAGATTCAGGGATGGTTGTATAGCCGGACAGGTGATGAAAAGATGGAAGATTGTGCCTTTTTGCCCACACCACCCGCACTCAGGAGAATGATTCGGGTCGATGTGGTGGAGTACTGGTAGCGACGGCAATATATTGTGGAATAGTTTAAACTGAATATCACCTTCCTTTTTTGAGTTGGGGAGACGGTGGTTTCCTTCCATTTAAAATTGGTGTTCTCATCGACGTAGCCGATGTTGTGCCAATGTGTGATTGTCGTGGCAGGAAGGGAGTTGATAATTACGTTGATGCTGTTGTAGATGGTTTTTGTTGGAGCTGTTAGACCATCGATATCTGGCCCAATTGTGATGTCCGGTGGGGGGGGGGGCGGGGGAGAGGTTGAAAACAGAAGATTTACCCGACCGGGACGGCATCCTTTTTTGTCAAAGTCGCTGGAGAGTTTATAAATAAGAATGTGTATCTTTTCCAAGTCGCTGGAGAGACATCGGGTGGACGTCCTAGGTAGCGTCGATTCCAGGTAGTGTTGAGCGGGAAGCCAGGTACCGGTGTTTTCGTCGAGCAGGTGTCTGATGAGTCGGATCCCACGCGCCATAAGTCGTTGGAAAGGAGGCCTCCCGTCCCTGTCAGTCTCATTGAAAAAAGAACTATTAAGTGGTAAATTCACAAAAGAAGAAAATTCGACAGGCAGTGTTGCACTGAGCTCTATTGTTACCCAGGCACACAGTAGCTCACTGTGGAATGTGGGTAGGTGAGAAAAAAAGGGAATCGATAACAGAGGTGAAGAGTTCGTGGTCGAACCCGAGTTTTCGATATTGGCGAAAATAAAACCTTATGAAATCAAACGATGGGTGATGTTGGGGATGCTTGAGAAAAGAAAGTAATAAATTGAAACGAAAAGTGAGCACGCGTGCCTGGAGACAGGAAAGTCCCAGTCCCCCTCTGTCTGGATTTTGATATAAAATAGATTTCTTTAACCAGTGCTTGCCATTATTCCAAATAAAATCAATAAGTTTTCCTGGAATTCACCTAAGACGTGTTCTGGAGGGACAGTGTAGCTAGAGTGTGAAAAGTTTGGAAGCGGCGAGTTGGTTGGCTATCAGAACTCGGCCTTTGATGGACATCTTAAAAGACAGGCGCTTCCAGCGCGATAGACACTTGTCGAGCTTTTGCCGACATGCTTGCCAGTTTCTTTGAATGAAATGATTAGAGTTGCCAAGGTGAATTCCAAGGAAGACCAAACCCTCACTATTCCACTGGAAATGGAGTGGTTGATCAGATCTGGATGTCCACGAACCGACCCACAGACCCTGGGATTTGACATAATTTAGCTGAGCAGCAGAGGCTTGATTGTACAAAGAATAAACGTCTCTGACAATGTCGAAACCACGATCGTTAGTTAAAAAAATAGTAATGTCATCCGCGTACGCGGAGACAACCAGGGAATTTCCACTGTCGCAAGGGAGTTTTAGGCCGAAATCGTTAAGTTTGATGCGGAGCGTGTGTAGGAAAGGTTCGATGGCGATCGAATAAAGTAGGCCTGAGAGCAGGCACCCTTGTCTGATTCCCTTTTCAAAAGAAAGGGGGGAGGTGAGCGATCCGCCCACTTTGATGAGACTCTGGGTATTAAAATACATAACTTTGATATACGAAATGAAACGTTGGCCAAAACCCATCGCCTTCAAGGTGTTAAAAAGATAATCGTGGTCGACATTGTCAAAGGCTTTTTTCTGGTCTAGATTTAAAAGAGCCAGAGGAAGATTATTAGAGTTACAAAACAAAAGACTGTCCCTGATGAGATTAATATTGTCAAAGATAGAGCGCCCTGGCACCGAGTAACTCTGATCACGGTGAACAATTTGGTCAATGACATTTTTTAATCTGTTCGTCACGACTTTAGCGTAGATCTTGTAATCCGTGTTCAGTAAAGATACAGGGCGCCAGTTTGCTATATCGAGGAGGTCCCCTTTTTTGGGAAGAAGTGTGATTATAGCTCTCCTGCAGGAAACCGGTAGAGAGCCAGATAAAATAGAATTATTAAAAACAGACAAAATATCGTTTTGTAGGGCCGGCCAGAAAAACTGGTAAAATTCCGACGTTAAGCCGTCGAGACCTGGAGATTTGTTATGGCTGAGTTGTTTAACTGCGACGTCGAATTCTTCGAGTGTGAACGGCCTATCGCAGTCCTCCGCGTCACAGGGATCAAGAGTTGGGATGTTTTGAAAAAGGCGCTCGCCAGCCTGCTCTTCGGTATGGACTCGTTTGTAAAGGTTCTCATAGAAATTGCGGACGTGGGAATTTATTTACTCGGGTTGTCAGTGACAGTTCCGGAGGGGAGTCGAATTTTAGAAAGATGTTTTCCCATGGATGTCGATTTTTCCATACTGAAGAAAAAACTGGACGAAGCGTCCACTTCATTTGTATACATGAAGCGCGCTCGGATGAGGGCGCCCCGGGCTTCCTGTTCGTATAATGATCTCAGAGCGGTTCGTTGTTCTCTGAGAACCTGCTGAGTGTCAGGGGACAAGTCTGGCGAGGACTGAAGCAGCTCTATGTTATCGTTGAGATTTTTTGATGGTTTGCCGCTTGATGTCGGCATTTTTTTTGCCAAATATCTGAGAGAGGCTCTTGATGTGACATTTGCCAACGTCCCACCAAGTGCGAATATTACCGTAGTTAAGCTTTTGAGACTGCCATTGTTTCAGAAAAAGAAAAATGCTGTCGGTGTATTCTTTATTTTCAAGGAGAGAATTATTGAAATGCCAGTGCGAACTCCCTCTTTGTCTGGAAGACGCGATTTTAAGGTTGAGGGAGACGGCACTGTGGTCGGAAATGGCACATGGTGAAATTTTGCAGGGAGAAACAGAAGGCAGAAGAGCATCAGAAATTAGGATTTTGTCCAGTCTGGCTTTAGACATTGAAGCCTTGGCAGGATTATTTCGGAACCAGGTATATTCGCACTGAGTGGGATTTTGTCTCCGCCAGACGTCGCTGACACTCAGCTCATTAAAATAGTTTTCTAATGCATGAGCGACTTTATATCTTCTCTCATTAGAGTTACAGAAACGGTCAAGAAAAGCATTAGCAGTGCAATTAAAATCACCGCCGAGAACAAACCCGTCATTGTGCTCGGTACAGTGAGCAAGAAAAGAATTAATGCACTCAAAGGCTAGACTGTCTTTCTGAGGAATGAGAAAATTATAAACATGATAGATAGTGGAATGAACGTCGAGTTTAAGATACAGAAGATAATTTTTGAAAATAGTACAGCAGGTAATGATATTAAAGTCGCATTTTTTTAAAACAAAGTTGTAACACCCGTCCCAGGCGATTCACCCTGTGCGCAGTGGACGCGATAAGGCCAATGTTCCCAACACAAAGAATTTTCGGTCAAGTTATACGTTTCCTGCAGGAGAACAACATCCGGGTTATAAAGAGTTAAATCGACATAATGCAATAGGCGGCGGCCTATGAAGGGAAACTACCGTGACATTTCACAATCTTACCAATACCAGGAAGTTAATAAAAAAATATCAACAGTAGGCCTATATAATATTATGGTTCCAGTCGGAACAACAGGTGTAACAACTAAGAGAGCGACACTTACAGCAACAATCATGGAAACTTGGCCAACTTTACTTGTTAAAGCTTGTATTTTACTGGGGACGGTGTGCTGTGTTCTCGCTGTTTCTGATGTGGCCATCTCATATGAAAATTGTGGTAAGACTTAATCCTCGCATATTTCTTTATACCGGGAAAATATCAATTTAACCAAAATAAATTCTAATTAGGGGTAGTTTTGTTCTTCTGTTTCTTTTCTATTTCTTTGTTTTTCTTTTCACTTAGGGCCACCTCTTGAGGTATCGTTTGAACCAAATCCACCCAGATTCCGTCAATCATTCAACCTGACAATTGTAGGCAAGGCTGGTAAGTTAAATATATTTGTAGGAGAGAGGCAGCTTCCCTTGATACCGAGCTAATGAAATAACGCAAAACAATTGCGAGTTGGTTATTTTTCTTGCAAAAAATCTAGCTCAGACCGAGTGGGGAGGGGGACCTGCAGTGGCGTAACTAGGGTCTAAATTTCAGGGGGGGGCACTATGGGGTGCACCACTTTTTCTAGGGGGGCATGTCAATACTTGAATCCTGCAATCTCAAATAGGGACCTATTTTTTCAAAATTCTGAATGGGGTGGGGGGCAAGCGGGGGGCACGTCTTTCCACCTCTCTGCTTTGCTTGTTACAGGTCGTCTGATATCTTGGAGCAGTGCCGGCTAGGAGGTATACCCTGTTGTTGTTTGTTTACCTCAGACAACCAGTTATGATCCGGCAGGTGGTATTGAGGGCTGGGTCTAGTCTCTTTGCGTGGATAGATCTTTCCCATGCAGGGCATGCGTATTCTCCAGCAGAAACTTAAGGCAAGAGCAGAGGTCCTTAATGTCCCTGGGCTAGTACCCCACTTGGTGCTAAGTTTGCAAAGGATGTTGTTGCGAGTGTTGACTTTTGCTCTGGTCTTGTCTATGTGAACAACTTCAAGCAAATGTTCATCGCAACGATTTCTAAGATTTTTAACAGATGAAATAGTACTACATGACTGTACGGCACGGAGGTCGTATAAATGACAAAATAATAATCAAGTTATTATCATTTAAAGGTCCTATGAAATAGGTATTTTTCATTGTATACAATAAAGTATGCCTACTGGAACGTATATTTGTCATTTGTAAATTTTTCCCCTCACGTTTATACAATACAAATATTAATGTTTAAATTTAGGGGGTGCTTTTCGACACGCCCATACCCCTCATTAACATAAAATTCGTGACGTACACTGAGGCAATTCCCGATCCGCGATCCACAGCACTTGCCCAAGTATGCGTCGTAGCGCACCACTGCATGCAGAGTGTTGCAAGAGAAAAGGTTTCCTGAAGTTTATTATTTTTGATAATGCCATCGAGGTGTGTCGCTGCAGGTTGCAGCAACACCACCAAAGACAGTGTTAGTCTACACCGATTTCCGTCTGATCCAAAATACAGACGTATTTGGACGACTAAAGTGAAGCTGACCAGAGCGAAGTGGTCGGGACCGATGGAACACTCATTATTATGTAGTGCACACTTCGAGCAGACATGCTTTGAACGGGGTCTTCACAGCCACTCCAGTAAGGCCATGCTGCTACCAAATGCAATTCCAACGATATTCCCGCTAGTAAGAAGGCAGCTGTGAAGGCTCCAACGAAGAAGAGAGGTGTTTTTTTAAAGTGAGAAAGACTCAGGATAAGTGGCCATTTAGTAATATTCCCACTGCATAACCCAGTCCACTTCCGTGCAAAACGATATGTTCACACCATGCTCACCGCATTAATAAAAACATCGTGTCTGATTTTATATCCTGGCAAGACAAACATAAAAACATTAAACCTTTCTCATTATGCCTGCGTTTGTTTTGATTTTTTTTTTAAATGATCAGAACTTTGACTCACTGTTTCTGTTATTTCATAAAATAACACCGTAATGTTAGCATTGCCTTCGGTGTGTGTTCCAACCGCATGATGGGGGCTTGCGCTGCGTTTCACGGATAACTCTCCTCTCTTTCGGACATGTTTTTCGTGTGTTTACTGCTAGCTTTTCGTAGAGTAATTCTCCCGTGCTTCTGGCCTAAAATGCGCCTGTGTGTGCGTGACATCGCTAAGCGTGCATTGTACCGTGACGGGGACAACTCGACCTTCTATAATTATTTCATTTCATTTCATTTCATTTCATTTATTGATTTCACAGGTAGAAAAACAAATAAACACAAATTTACATTAGGTTAACAGAAACAGAAACAAAGGTAGCACCCCTGTAGGATTACAAAAAAGTAAACTAAATTACTGTCGAGTTGATCTCCTGATGCTACCACTGCAAACATTGAATCACGCAAAGAACGATAAATGGCTTTAGGCACACTTTGAGATATAAAAATAATATTATAATAAAAATATAAAAACTTAAATACTACACAGTTTGAGTTAGGGCATCTGCTAGGCCAGGGACTAATAAATGTTTTCTAAGTGAATTAACAAATAAAGATAAACTATAAATAACTGTTTCTTTAACATCTGTTGGTAGCACCTCCCATAATCTAGGGAATCTATAAAAAAGAGAATGATGAGCAGCATTGGACCTTGCCATTTGATGAGAAAACTTAATAACTTCAGTATGTGTACGATTAACATGGATTAGATCAATAGGAATGTCAAATTTATTATATAAACATTTAATAGCAAACACAATTGAAAGGAAATGAATTCTATTGTTTAAAAAGGGAAGACCCAACTTGACACACCTGTCAGAATACACAATTTCACTATTGGAATTAATTAAAGCCTTTCTCGGCAGGCCTAAACAAAAACGGGTGAAACGTCTTTGTACCTTTTCAAGCGTTTCTTGCTGGGTAGTGAGGACAGGGCACCAGACGGGGGCTGCATACTCAAGTATGGGTCTGCTAATTGAGCGATAAAGTGAAATAAGAATTTTAGGGTCCCTAGTTTTAACTACTCTACCACTAAATCCATTTAGCCTAGTGGCTTTTGAAGCAACATTGCTAATATGGGTTTTCCAGCTTAAGTCCCTAGACATAATAACACCAAGGTATTTGTAGTTATCAACATTTTCCAAAGTGTAATCACCAATATTATACAGTGGTTTAGCAGGATTTCTAGAACGGGTCACAGTCATTAGCTTACATTTATTTGGGTTTAAAGCCATACAGTTTAAATTACACCAGGTGTTTATGTGCTGCAGGTCATTCTGGAGTGTCACTTCATCATCTGGAGTTTTAATAACTCTATACAAAACAGTGTCATCTGCATATTGACGAAGATTCGACTGAACACAAAATGGCAGATCAAAAGCAAAAATTTTGAAAGGTAAAGGTCCAAGAATAGATCCCTGTGGCACACCAGAATGAACTGCAGTCCAGTCAGATGATGATCCCATAAACTGAACCCGTTGAGACCTATTTGTAAGATAAGACTTAAACCAGTCCAACATTGAACCACAAACGCCATATTTATGTAATTTGTTCAAAAGAACTTGATGACTCACACGATCAAATGCTTTAGACCAATCTAAAAATATGGCATCAATGCGGGAGGGTTTCGGAACATCAAGTGCATTGGCCCAGCTATGATAAAGAGTTGTCAATTGAGTAACACAGGAGCGCTTTGGCAAAAACCCATGTTGAGTAGGTGAGATTACCCCCCCCCTCTATACATATGATTAATGAGATGTTTACATACAACCCTTTCAAGAATCTTACCAACAACAGAACAGAGTGAGATGGGTCTATAGTTTGACATAACATGAGCATCACCAGTTTTAAATAATGGAACAACATTCGCTAGCTTCCATTCATGAGGAACTACACCAGAGGCAAGCGAAAAGTTAAAAAGTTTAGCTAATGGCTGGGCTAAACTATCACAAGTTAGTTTAAGCAACATTGGAGATATGTCATCAGGACCACAATATTTATGCATGTTAAGTTCAGAAAGGAGTTGTTTAACTTCAGCCGGAGTAGTTGAAATGTTACAAAGACGAAAATCAGTAAAAGTGTGATCACATGAGATATCAATGATATTGTTAGAGTCACTACTAAAGTTTCTCTGGAAAATAAGGTTGAAATTCTGAGCAATATTGACCGGATCATTAATAACGCCATTTTCAGTTTGAAAACTTGTAATTGTACTCTTTCGACGCTGGGTACTAACAAACGACCAGAACCTTTTAGGATTAGATGGAGAATTCATGACCATGTCCTTGATATAACTACAATATGATTGTCTAACTAAATATTTGACCTCATTCCGAAGCTTTTTGTATTTGTTCCATAAATTATGATTATCCTTGTTACGGATAGCTGCTTTGTAAGCTTTGTTTTTCTTTTTAGACAAAATAATTATATCTGCAGAAATCCAAGGATGTTTCTTTCTACCTTTACATTTGGCAATAGGAACAATATCTTTCACAGCAGCAAACAATACATGTAGGTCTTTAAAATAATCCCATACCACATCAATGTTGTCTGAAGAAAAACAGGTGTCCCAAGGCACCATGCAAAGAGTGTCACATAAAGTATTGATATCAGCTTTATTATATTGGTAAAAAGACCTATTCATAGTTTTTTTGATCATGAGAGGTTAACAAGTTAAAATAAACACCATTATGATCACTGTTACCAAGACCAGAATGTTGGATAACGATTGAAAATAAGTCAGGTCTGTTGGTAAATAACAAATCTATAACTGAGCCAGAATTGGTAGGTGAATTTCCATTACGAGTGGTGAATGTAACTAATTGCTGTAAATTGAGAATATCGGAAATATTATGGAGACGTTGTACTGAGGATGATTGTATATGGGAGTTATTTGTTGACACCTTAAAATCTATGTTGAAATCACCAAGTATAGCAATGGCAACGTACTGTTGGGAAAATGCCAATATATTTTCAAGAACAGATTGATAATCCTCAAAAATTTAACAGTGGCACTCGGAGGCCTGTACAAACATCCCAATAACACTTTACCATGTTTAGTATGTATATCAACCATAATTAATTCTAGGTCCACATGTTCAAACTCATATTTACGAACCGGAGATAAATGTTTAGCAATAGTGACAAATACTCCCCCACCATGCCTGTTACGATCTTTTCTGAAAATAGCATAATTACAGTTAGAAGTGAGTTCTCCATCATGTATCGAGTTGTCCAGCCAGGATTCCGTGATAAAAGCTAAGTCAAGCTTGTAGACATCTAGTTCCGTTTGAAAGAGAAGCAACTTGTTGACGATACTTCTTGCGTTGAACAGAACTGCGCTAATAGTAGACTTGGATGAAAATCCCAAAGCAGTCTGAGATAATGGTTGAGATATTGGTCGACACTGTGTAGGCTGGGAAGATGACGATGACGATGACGATGACGATGACGATGATGATGGTAAGAGCTTTGTAGATGGACCAGGATTACTTTCAATATCACCACAGACATCCAATACAATGTTAAACTAGATATAAGTTTTTGTCACAACAAAAACAAGGTGTTCGGTTGAAGTTAAAATGGTTACGTCATCAATTTGAAGTGTTGGAGAAGTCAAATGTTAACGTCTGTTGAAGTTCTCGCGAGAAGTTTATTTGAATACAATACAATACTGAATTTAGAAATGATTTTAATATTAAACTTTGACTTCCGGTTTGGACAGGAAGTAAGGTCAAATTGGGGTCACCTTTTTGTAAATATTTTTTGACAATTAACGATCTGTACAATGGTACAAAAATTGTGAATTTACCTCTTGTGGTTGTTGAGATATGATTTTTTTAAATGTTAAACTTTGACTTCCGGTTTGGACAGGAAGTAAGGTCAAATTGGGTCATGTTTTTGTAAATATTTTTCGACAATTAACAATCTATACAATAGTGCAAAAAATGTCCATTTACCTGTTGTGGTTGTTGAGATATGATTTTTTTCAATATTAAACTTTGACTTCCGGTTTGGACAGGAAGTAAGGTCAAATCGGGGTCACTCACAACTGGAGTTTCATCTACTTGTTAAGTTCTAAGTACATGCCAAGTTTCAAGTTCATGTGAAGTTTGCAAGTATGTTTTTGTTTGCGGACAAGATGGGGGAGAAGGAGAAGTAGAAGAAGAACTAGATATAAGTTTTTGTCACAACAAAAACAAGGTGTTCGGTTGAAGTTAAAATGGTTACGTCATCAATTCGAAGTCATGGAGAAGTCAAATGTTAACGTCTGTTGAAGTTCTCGCGAGAAGTTTATTTGAATACAATACAATACTGAATTTAGAAATGATTTTAATATTAAACTTTGACTTCCGGTTTGGACAGGAAGTAAGGTCAAATTGGGGTCACCTTTGTGTAAATACTTTTGACAATTAACAATCTGTACAATGGTACAAAAATGTCAATTTACCTCCTGTGGTTGTTGAAATATGATTTTTTTTAAATATTAAACTTTCACTTCCGGTTTGGACAGGAAGTAAGGTCAAATTGGAGTATAAATATTTGTTGACAATTAACGATCTGTATAATGGTACAAAATTTGTTAATTTACCTCTTGTGGTTGTTGAGATATGATTTTTTTTAAATATTACATTTTGACTTCCGGTTTGGACAGGAAGTAAGGTCAAATTAGGGTCACCTTTTTGTAAATATTTTTCGACAATTAACGATCTGTACAATGGTACAAAAATTGTGAATTTACCTCTTGTGGTTGTTGAGATATGATTTTTTTTAATGTTAAACTTTGACTTCCGGTTTGGACAGGAAGTAATGTCAAATTGGGGTCATGTTTTTGTAAATATTGTTCGACAATTAATAATCTGTATAATGGTACAAACATTGTTAATTTACCTCTTGTGGTTGTTGAGATATTTTTTTTTAAAATATTAAACTTTGACTTCCGGTTTGGACAGGAAGTAAGGTCAAATTGGGGTCACCTTTATGTAAATATTTTTCGACAATTAACAATCTGTATAATGGTACAAAAATTGTGAATTTACCTCTTGTGGTTGTTGAGATATGATTTTTTTAAATATTAAACTTTGACTTCCGGTTTGGACAGGAAGTAAGGTCAAATTGGGGTCACCTTTTTGTAAATATTTTTCGACAATTAACGATCTGTACAATGGTACAAAAATTGTGAATTTACCTCTTGTGGTTGTTGAGATATGATTTTTTTAAATGTTAAACTTTGACTTCCGGTTTGGACAGGAAGTAAGGTCAAATTGGGGTCACCTTTGTGTAAATATTTTTCGACAATTAACAATCTGTATAATGGTACAAAAATTGTTAATTTACCTCTTGTGGTTGTTGAGATATTTTTTTTTTAAATATTAAACTTTGACTTCCGGTTTGGACAGGAAGTAAGGTCAAATTGGGGTCACCTTTATGTAAATATTTTTCGACAATTAACAATCTGTACAATGGTACAAAAATTGTGAATTTACCTCTTGTGGTTGTTGAGATATTATTTTTTTTAAATATTAAACTTTGACTTCCGGTTTGGACAGGAAGTAATGTCAAATTGGGGTCATGTTTTTGTAAATATTGTTCGACAATTAACAATCTGTATAATGGTACAAAAATTGTTAATTTACCTCTTGTGGTTGTTGAGATATTATTTTTTTTAAATATTAAACTTTGACTTCCGGTTTGGACAGGAAGTAAGGTCAAATTGGGGTCACCTTTTTGTAAATATTTTTTGACAATTAACGATCTGTTCAATGGTACAAAAAATGTCCATTTACCTGTTGTGGTTGTTGAGATATGATTTTTTTCAATATTAAATTTTGACTTCCGGTTTGGACAGGAAGTAAGGTCAAATCGGGGTCACTCACAACTGGAGTTTCATCTACTTGTTAAGTTCTAAGTACATGCCAAGTTTCAAGTTCATGTGAAGTTTGCAAGTATGTTTTTGTTTGCGGACAAGATGGGGGAGAAGAAGAAGAAGTAAAAAAAAAATAAAAAAAATAAAAACGTACAAAAACAATAGGTGTTTCGGGTACATACCCGAACACCTAACTAGAGCTTAAGTGTTTGTTAGAACAAACACACGGTGTTCGAGTCTACTTCCGGTTCAATCAAATTATCATCGATGATGTCAATATCATATTGTGCAAGGGTTTATCATCTTTTATAATAACAATATCAATTTCATATTCAAAAGACATATCAATTTTGCGTTAGAATGTGTTGAATTTGAACTTCCTGTTTGGACAGGAAGTAAAGGACACATTAGGTGGTTTGAAGGTCATATATGACCTCCTCATGATTACGAAAAAATAACAAATTTGTCAACTTGTACATTAAATTGAAGCTATGAGATATGACCTTTTAAAATTTGTAAAAATCGTTACTTCGTGTGCCACTAATTGGACCATTGGCAAGCATTTATGGTAACTCATTTCACAAGAATTACAAGCTATTAATGTAAGGAATTCAATTGTGTTTTTTGTTTTCTAATAGGTCATTTAGTTCTTGAGATATTGGCTGTTGAACTTGGAAATGTTGTGAGATTTAAGCAGTAAATTAGAAATTAACAAGTGTGACTTGGAACACAATGTTTTTTATTTTAAATATTGACACTAGCCCAACACATGCTTTTGAAAAAAACCATGCTAGATGATAAATCAACATTAAAAATCACTCATATGAAAATAGTTTGCCAGGGTTGTAGGTAGCCAGATCAACCTATTCAACGTTTGGGCATAAAGTCACAAAGTTGATTTAGGATAGAAGGGGACTACATGTATAGTAACTGGATTAAACTTGGCTGCAAATTCAAAGAGCAGGAAGTGTGGGTTAAATTGTTTGGGGTAGTTTGGGGTTACTGAAGGCACTGAAGCATGGAAGACCATATAAATATTTCCCCCTTTCCTTTCCTTCAGCTAATTAGCCTTTCATTAGAAAACAAGCTTATAACTACTACATGATAAAGTTGGAAGAAAGCTTGCATCCGTGCTTTCCATCTTCCACTGCCCCCCGCAGAAGAGTTTTTGTCAAAAGTAAATAATTCCCAATTCAAACAAAATTAAATGTAATTATATCCACTGGATCAAATCTGATAATTGGTTGCCCTTTTCACTTTGTTTATGGAAAACCTTTCAATTTTAGATTTAAATGAAGCCAACATTGGTATTTATCTCTTGGTATTAAGTCTTGTACAAAAATAAATTTAATCTTTATTTATAATATACTTCACTTTCAGGTTAAGTTTATAAAAATATAATGATAAATTGACAATGATAGTGACACTGTAATCAAGCATCTCCTTATTGTGACATGCTTATAAACTGTCTTTGTTTTGACCTATACTGCAAATAATTAAAAAATAATGTATAACATTTGAAAACAAATTCTACATTGATTTTTACATTTTCAAGGTTGTACACATGATTGGCAAAATGTCTGTAGCTGCATCCATACTACAGAATTACAACCTAAAGATCAGATGCCATTTTGTACATAAATTGTTAGACATTGAAATAATCAAAGAGTTGTATGGGTGCTTGTAAATTGCTAATAAAGCAATGAAATACATATTTATTTTAACTGTCTGTTGGGATTCATGACTTGACTTTTGTGGTTACACACTTCCCTCCCCTACAATCAATTGAAACCACTTTGTTGACCTGTTTATTGTGTTTAACCTACTTGTAACCAATCTAGAAATGATTGTACATGGTCTTACACATGTAACAAGTGAAATGACTTCAGTGTAAATGAACCCAACCATGATCCTTTGTTGACAAGAAAACAGAATATATATCCACTGGATCAAATCTGATAATTGGATGCCATTTTCACTTTGTTTATGGAAAAACCTTTCAATTTTAGATTTAAATGAAGCCAACATTGGTATTTATCTCTTGGTATTAAGTCTTGTACAAAAATAAATGTAATCTTTATTTATAATATACTTCACTTTCAGGTTAAGTTTATAACAAAAATATAATGATAATTTGACAATGATAGTGACACTGTAATCAAGCATCTCCTTATTGTGACATGCTTATAAACTGTCTTTGTTTTCACCTATACTGCAAATAATTAAAAAATAATGTATAAAATTTTAAAACAAATTCTACATTGATTTTTACATTTTCAAGGTTGTACACATGATTGGCAAAATGTCTGTAGCTGCATCCATACTACAGAATTACAACCTAAAGATCAGATGCCATTTTGTACATAAATTGTTAGACATTGAAATAATCAAAGAGTTGTATGGATGCTTGTAAATTGCTAATAAAGCAATGAAATACATATTTATTTTAACTGTCTGTTGGGTTTCATAACTTCACTTTTGTGATTACACACTTCCCTCCCCCACAATTGAAACCACTTTGTTGACCTGTTTAACCTAATTGTAAACAATCTAGAAATGAGTGTACATGGTCTTACACATGTAACAAGTGAAATGACTTCAGTGTAAATGAACCCAACCATGATCCTTTGTTGATAAGAAAACAGAATCAACCTGCATTTATAATAAATGTACGCTCTGTATGTACGATTTCGTGACAGTTCAGAATGGGCGACATTCTGGGGTTGTCATTGGAATCGGTAATTTTAGAATAAAATGTCTGCCCCCTCCCCCAAGTTCTTGGTGATGGCATGTACTGCCACTGGTGATGAACCAACACATTTGGGTTTTTTTCTAAAATTCTTTGGTCTATCATTGCAGCACTATAGAATCCAAGAACTAGGGAAGGGGAGGGGCAAACAAGCAATAAAAGTATAAGGGGGCCCAAATTACCAATTCCATTGACTGACGCTTCATTATGTCGAAAATCACACCCAGCATCAATTCTGCATAGCTGAAGTTGCAAGATGTTTCTGTCCTTTCTAAAAAAAGATTTAAGATTGAAAATAGGAGTAAGGGCTTAGATTTAAATAAATGTTGTTTAACTGACATGGATTGGAAAGGGGGTTATCAGATACACCCCTTCTCTTGGACTGAAATGCCAGTACTGCTATAGCAAAAATAATAACAAATTATACTAAACCTTAATTTTTTGTAATAAACAACCATTAAAACTAAATGAAATGTTCATCATTGGTATGAAGACCCCTTCTCAAACGATCTGTTAACATAAGACGTTAAACCATACCAAGATTGTTGATGACTTGAACAGTTACGATACTGCATTTGGATGTGGTGTCAATGCCGTGTTGGGGTACTGTTGGCTGGAACTCAGTCTGAGCCATGATACATCGGAGTCAACATGCTGTAAAAAATAATAGTTAAGTTTTATGGAAGTACATGGAATAAAGTATTTGAAATTTCTGAGAAGTTCTAATTTATGTGAATGAGGAAAATAATATGTCAGTGAACATGCTGTAAAAAATAATAGGAAGGTTTTATAAGTACATGGGCCAAGAATAAAGTATTTGAAAATTCAGAGAAGTTCTAATTTATGGGAATGGGGAAAATAGTGTATAATTTTAGAGTAGCTGGACAATTGAAATTGAAAAGGGCATTGGTTTGTTTTCAAAATTGCACACAATTATTCTTGACAATGTGTAATAAATTAAAAAAAAAATTCTCGCACGAAACTCTCATCAAAAGAGAAAGGTATTTAAGGAAATTGCAGAGTCTCATATACTCATATAATTTCATGTGATTGTGATGTGATGTGAGTGATGTCTGAGAGAGGCCTCGGGGAGCAGGACCTACAAGTACATGTATTGTGTCATGAATATTGTGCATTTTTCCTGTGAAATAATTGTCTATGTAAGTTTATTTGTATCTGAGAAGGGTACAAAATTAAGGAAAAGTGCAGTAAACAATCGCTAGGCTACTTATTTAATTTGTGCACAAACTGAAGATTTTTGGAGAAAACAAAAATTACAAAATATATGGCATAACATTTCTTCTGAATAATTGCCATAACCTTAACAACTGAATTTTCCTATCCTTATTTATATTCTAAATACATTTTGGTGACATATTTGGTGACACAGTTGGAATAATAACTGATTGGGGCATTTCCAAACTTACAGTTTCTTGGAGGTCTTGGTTTGTACTTGTATATAGTCAGCCATGATGAATTGAAGAAGCCACAAAAGGGTGCTTGGTCAGAACATGGGCTTGATTGTGTTGTACAACAGCAGGCATCAAGGAGTTGAAAAACTTGGAGTTGAAAAACTTGAAGTTGAAGACGTGAATAGGGGCAGGATGCATGTATGTGTATTTGTACACAGTTCCACCATGATGGTTGCATTGTGAAGATAAACCATGCTTGCTCAGAACAAAGGAGTGTGAAAGCAGGATGCCAACTGCTGGGATGACCATAATGGGGTTGGTCAAGCGTAACACGAAGAATGCAGCAATGACTTGATACAGTGCAAGATTCTGGCTGAAAATACTGAGAATCCATGAAGAAAACTGGCCAGGAATCATTCCAGAAACATTGAGAATGTACATATCTTACATCAGAAGAAACAGTAGTCAAAGCCCCACCAGCTGGTATGAAATTCATACAGTATGTGAAGCTCCAAATGGCAAAAATAGTACATATTGTCAGAGCCCAGCAAGGAGCATGCTGACTGACCGCCATCATAACACATCTATTATTAGACTTATCCGATCAAAGTCTGGCACCAAACAATACCGCCTAGCTCCGCCAGTGTAAAATTCTCTGCCTTTGTGTACGTCACGAACGTTTCGTTAAAACTTCGAAAATTCGGGGGGTAAATTTTTGATTATTAGATAAACAATAATAATCCACTCGACACAAAAAAAATATTTAAAATTGTTTTTAATTCGTACCAATCAATATAACAGCGCCAAAAATAAAGTTTGGTAAATACACTCTTCACAGGACCTTTAACAGTTTAAAAATGCATTGCCATCAACGGTAAAACTGGCAAGTTCATACTTGATTTTGTGGGTAAAATAATAAGGCCTTCCGATTTTTGCGTTTTCACGAAGTGCAAAATAGTTTTATTAATGAATTACGCATTAATTAAAGCAATTTTGTACTGTTAATGATATCAATTGTACAAATACTAATTGTAAGCTTTTGTTCCATACAAAAATCATTCAGTGGAGGTAGAAAATGTGATTTTAAAAAGTGCCTTCCTTCAAACGTGATTTTCTGCCTATAGACATTTTCATTGTTGTGACACTTTTTGGCTCTTCGTGATGATGCTGACGATGTCTTTGGTATGCAAAGATTAAAACATGTCCATATACTGAAAATTCTATCAAAATTACCACTAGAAGATTTTCTGGTCATATGTCCGTGCGGTGACGAGGTTTTTTTAATTAATTTATTTTGTTTGTTTGTTTGTTTGTTTGTTTTTGCTAAGAAACAATGTCCAATTGCTGCCAAAATTGCTGGATCGATTGGAATTCTGCTGCGTTGTGTTTTAAAAGACTTTTTTTTACGTAGGGGCATGAACGTTTACCCGATTTGTGCGGCCTCTCATATTTTTTAGCCACCGTACTAAACAAAAAATACACCAACAACAGGAACCTGTAGTTCCAGTCGGAAAAAATAGAACAGGAAAGACGAAACCACAGGTAGAACATCGCGTGTCAACGTACGTTTGCCCGATTTGTGCCGAACGTACGTTTTTAGCCATCATACTTTGTGTATGAAGAATTTCGTCTGGTTCCATCCAATAACCGCGTAGACATCTTTAAAAAATAAAATTAAATTAAATTAAAAAAAAAGTGCGTCACCTCACCGTTTTGAAGCCGACCTATGACCAGAAACATGAGACTTTATTGGCCTAAAGTGATTACTGAGCAGTTTTGCTCAGAAATCCGTTAGCAGACTGGGGGGGGGGGGGGGGGACATGTAAATTCACCATACTTTTTTACCCGCCTTTTTTGCCGCGTGTCCTCCTGGATGCGCCCCAAAACGACGAGGCTGGTTGTGATAAGTCTGTGAGATTTCGCTGTATTATACTAATTCATGCATGGTTGGTTTTGAATTTAAGCGTTTAATGCAAATGCCTACACGCCTGGTAAAATGATTATAGATGAGGGTTCATTCCGAAAAGATTTCAGTTTCCAGTGTGTGACCTCTAAAAAAAAGGGGGTTTCCGTGAAGTGGTTTTAGTCACTCGTAGGGATCCGATTCAAGGGAACATAAATTCCCATACACTGTTTTCATAAACCGATTTTCATCGGGTTAATGATAATTATTTCAGCCATTTCTCATTTAAAATGTGACTTTATTTCAGGTCAAAAAGTCTCCAGTTTTTATTTTTATTTATTTATTTATTTTGTTCCTATGAAACGATGCCAAAATTGCTGAATCGATTAGAATTCTACCGCGCTGTGCTTTAAACGACTTTTTTTCACATAGGGGTATGAACGTTTGCCCGATATACCATAATTGCTTCTCTCCACCCAGGGGTAAATGGGTACCTGTGAGGGCAGAATTGGTTGTTGTGTTTGATTAGCCCTATATGCGCTGTAATGGCAGCAATTGAGCTGTATACTCCCCAGGGAGCTGAGATGGTTTCAGGAATGATTTATGAGCCTGATGAGCAGGGGTAATAATATAATGCGCCTTGAGCACCAGTTTGGTGGATACGTGCGCTATATAAGTCCACATTATTATTGTTGTTGTTGTTGTTGTTGTTGTTGTTGTTGTTGTTGTTGTTGTTGTTGTTGTTGTTGTTGTTGTTGTTGTTGTTGTTGTTGTTGTTGTTGTTGTTGTTGTTGTTGTTGTTGTTGTTGTTGTTGTTGTTGTTGTTGTTGTTGTTGTTGTTGTTGTTGTTGTTGTTGTTGTTGTTGTTGTTGTTGTTGTTGTTGTTGTTGTTGTTGTTGTTGTTGTTGTTGTTGTTGTTATTTGTGAGGCCTCTTTTAGCCACCATACTTTATATAGGCCTATGGGAAATTTGGTCCCCGCGTATAATGTATCACGTATTTTCCTGTTGGCAAAAAAAACAAAAAACATCGCCGAAAAAAGCGCCTCACCGTACCGATTTTGAAGCCAACCTATGATCGGAAACCGCAGACTTTTTTTGGCGGAAGAATGTAGGAGATGGAAAACGTAAAGTTGTGGAATAGCCGTTTGTTTATATTATTGAACGGATCGAATGGCGCTATGCATATACAATATGCATGTACATAGCGCTCATCTTTAACTGAGTTTAACACATCAAATTACAAGGATATATATATATATATATATATATATATATATATATATATATATATATATATATATATATATATATATATATATATGATTGAGTTATAAAAACAAATGATGAGTGAATTAGTTTCGTTCAGTGCAGAAATTTATTATAAATTATCACTCGGAAACATCTGGGTGATTGTATGGGGAAAATATCAAAACGATAAGGATCTATGTGATTCGAGTTATATAAAACAAATATTGAGTGCCTTTATTTCGGCCAATGGAAGCATTTTATTATATCACTCGGTAAACATCTGGACTGTTCCATCTTCAACAGGCGAAGCCAAGTGAAAATGGAATAGTTGTTCCATTGGCCTCTAAGACACCAAATTATGTATAATATTTTACATTTGTATATACAGCTCATAACGCGATTGCTGGAGTCCAAGAAATATTTATCAGTCTGTGGCCTTTCCACGTAAAAGATGTGATTGACAGCAAGATCCTCAACCATAAAGGACAGTACATCATCAAGGGAGGTAAGTGAAACCAAATGAGTTTGGTACCATTACTAATACAAAACACTATACATCTACCTCTCGGATTGAACGAAACATTTCATTTCTCTATAAATAAATTATAATAGTAGGAGAGAGCGAGGTTAGTTGATAGCCTTGTATCTCTGACCCAAAATACTACTCAACAGTAATGAGTATAGGCCTCTACAGGTTATCCAAAGGAAGAAATGTGACC
Organism: Zoroaster sp. YZ-2022; assembly: GCA_029582265.1. Lineage (NCBI taxonomy): Eukaryota > Metazoa > Echinodermata > Asteroidea > Forcipulatida > Zoroasteridae > Zoroaster > Zoroaster sp. YZ-2022. The sequence continues at coordinate 12,131,243 of CM055821.1, read as the reverse complement.
CAAAGTGAGGTCTTAATGCATATTGAAATTGACTGCACGAACGGCAGTGGAGTGGAGTGGAGTGGAGTGGCCGAGCGGTCTAGCTTACCGGACTCAAGTTCTGGTGTTAGCAGCAGAATGTGGGTTCGAATCCCGGCCGTGGCACTTGTGTCCTTGAGCAAGACACTTAACCATAATTGCTTCTCTCCACCCAGGGGTTAAATGGGTACCTGTGAGAGCAGAGTTGGTTGATTAGCCCTATATGCGCTGTAATGGCAGCAATTGAGCTGTATACTCCCCAGGGAGCTGAGATGGTTTCAGGAATGATTTATGAGCCTTATGAACAGGGGTAATAATATAATGCGCCTTGAGCACCACTCAGTTGGTGGATATGTGCGCTATGTTAGTCCACACATTATTATTATTATTATTATTATTATTATTATTATTATTATTATTATTATTATTATTATTATTATTACTATTATTATTATTATTATTATTATTATTATTATTATTATTATTATTATTATTATTATTATTATTATTATTATTATTATTATTATTATTATTATTATTATTATTATTATTATTATTATTATTATTATTATTATTATTATTATTATTATTATTATTATTATTATTATTATTATTATTATTATTATTATTATTATTATTATTATTATTATTATTATTATTATTATTATTATTATTATTAGTCTTGAATCAAGACGTTTAGTGAATGCGTTTGGTCGCGCTGTTCCCGGACTCTGTGTGCATTGTCAAAAGTGATATATCATAATGTCTTGGTACAAGACTAGACGTGTCCGAGTTTTTGAGGTGGGCAGGGACTATTACAAATCTGGATGTGTATATATATAACTGCTGTTGGTGGCATAACTATGGTGCTACCCCTCCGCCCCATGACATTACTGGGCCCTATATAGTGACCTAAAGGAATGACTCAATAGAAATGCGCCCTCTATCGGCGGTTCATTGTATGCAAGACATTGGTCAGGCGAAATTGGTAAGAAAACGAATCGTTTATTTATTCTCTCCTGGTAATTTTTTTAAGGAACCCTGCTATATCGGAGGAAGACACGATTGGCAGAAAGACAGTTTTCGGGATGAGCAATATTCACATACAATACTTTCAGACTACTGCGGAATTGCTAAAGTATTATATTATTTTCACTTGAAGAAATATTTAAAAGGTTAGAACTTATTTTTCAAAATTTGTTTGTTTCCAATTATTGCAGAGAAGGTGACTTTTTCGAAAGTGTTCTGGATCGACGATAATTTCGAAAAGGTAAACGGACAAAGTTTTTAAAATATATATTTCCGATTCATTATTTTTCCTGATTAATATTACCGTTATAACGACTGTGTGCATGTGACACATAAAATCGTTATCATTCAAGGGAGACTTGTATTCGAGTCCTCAAACCTCAAGTCCGAGTCCGAGTCCGAGTCCCCAGTGTCGGGCTCGAGTCTGGACGGTCCCGAGTCATGTGGCTCGAGTCCGAGTCACAAGTCACGAGTCACGAAGGTCGGGTCCGAGTCACGAGTCACTTAAACAAATCAAAGGGGAAAAAAATACTGTTATATCAAGGTTCCAAAGTAAATGAAAAATACTCGATATCTGGACTAGTATCTCATCAATTTGACTAAACCAAATATTTATTAATCAACATTATTTGATTTACTTTTCTTATTTTAATTAACTTGAGTAATGAAATTGAAAACAACTTATGGGGTAATATCTTTTTCTTTTCTCAAACTCAAAAAAGAATGATAAATTTTTAATGTACAAATTGTCCACACAAGATGTCACATCAGTAAATAAAAGGGAAGCCAGAAGACTGAATTGTACAAAGGTATGCTCATTCCATTTCTCTGGAATGGACGAGCAGTACACTTCGTCAATAACTTAGAGATTGGCATATATATTTTGTTAATGTGTCAAAGTAGTGATTATTGGGCATTTTGCCGCCGACTCCGAGTCACAAGTCCGAGTCCGAAGGGTCGAGTGCGAGTCCGAGTCCGAGTCCGAGTCACCAAAAAAGTTACTCAAGTCGGACTCGAGTCCGAGTCCAAGTCACACAAGTCTGGTAATTACCCACAAACGAAACTGAGATAATTATGGGTTTAAGATGATAACAGTTGCAAACATTCTGATAAGTTATTCCATCTAATAGTGTAACACTGCCCTTACAACTTGTAAGTAAGACTATGCTCACTTATACAGCTATTCATTCGATGATATGCACTGATGAACAACTATATGAATAAACAATCTCTGTTGTGGAAAATGTAAATTCCACTCTGGAAAACTATGGCACCTTAAAGATATATCGCCCGTGTTTGGGCCGATTTGACGATAAAAATAGATTTAAATGTTGAATTGCTATTTTTCCGGGGTTAAATTTCGTTCGCTTTATAAATTCTATTTTTGAGTCGTCTTAGCCAAACACAGGCGATATCTCGAACGATTTAAGAAGACAAAAATCATAACGAAATGTTTATTGTTTTTGTTTTACAGATGTTGTATCACGGAAATGTAACAGTTCGAAATGAGAAGGGTCAGTTGATGGTATGCTTCAGAGGTAATGCGACCATATACTGACCTTCAAAACCTTCCTGATATACTCATTGTTGCTATTGCAGATAATAGCCTGCCTATTGTAAAGTTGTATCGTCCTCTGACATGTAACACATTGCTAGTAATCACTGCTTAATGTTCACTAGACAATCGATTATTGACTCCCTTAACCCACACCTTAAAAAGCCACAATGATTTTGTACAATTGTTCTCAAAATGAAATTCTTTGGACAAATATTGTTTTGAAAATGGTATCAAATATGATATAATCTGTACACAAATAATATTTTTTTTTAAAATAAAACGTGCCTTGCATGAACTCTGATTGTTCTGTTAAATGTAAGGTATAGAAATGGTAATTAAAAATAACATTTTTGAATCAATGTGAAACTTAATTGCTGTAAAGCTTATGTTGGTATCAATTTTTTATTTAAAAAAAGGTTGTTTAAGGTGCTGCTACATATGTATTTTCACTATTTACTCACTAACGCAACGGAATAAGCTGGTGGCTTTCCCAGGTTGGTTATTTTAATGTATATATTCATTCAAAGAAAGTGCGCATACTCGTGATAGGCTCAGCAGCTCTGCTAACATTACCAATGATATACCGGTAGCTTACTTTTAAATGTTTTTTTATATTTTCAATCCAGTTTGAATTTAGAAGAAAAAAAACATTCTTAATCTAAATTCCACATACGAAAAATATGAATGTATTTTCACTATTTTCTCGTTAACGCTGAAACTTTTCTGAAGCTGAGGACCAAAAATATGATTCAGTACAATATTCATTCATTCACCTGCATGAAACGAAATAATAGAAACATAACAATAACTAGAATTTACCGTTTGTTTTAAAATACAAATACTGGTTGTTCGAGTTAACTCCCGGTTCAATCAAGTTAGCAGTTAGCTGTGATAATGATATGTTTGAATATGTCTGACGTCTATTATCATGACAATGTTAATGTAAGCTTCAATATACATATACATTTAGTGTGTTGAAATTGAAGTTCCTGTTTGGACCGGAAGTAAAGGTCACATCAGGTCAGTTGAAAGTGGTATATGTGAAACAATAATACTTTCTCATGAACATGAAAAATAACAGTAGTACCTACTTTAGTGCAGGAGATATGAGTTTTCAGAATATAAAATTAAACTTACATATAAGGCCAAAAATAAAACAATTGTGTTTAATACAGAAGATTTATGATGCGCACATATCCACCAAGAAGTGCTCAAGGCGTTTTACAGTAAACAAGAAATCATACAATAGCATAACAATATAATAGCAAATGCAATATAATACTAAACAAAAGATAAAAAATACATATATGAATGTTAGTAGTCCTGATAGGCAATACACATAAGATGAGTTTTTAAGTTTTTCTTGAAGGAGTCAACAGTTTGAGATTCACGAATGTACAGTTTCCTATTACACTGAAAAAAATTAAGGTGGGTAGGTAGGTAAAATCTTCTTTTTGTTTTTGCTCTAAATTTTGGTAGCCAAAAATATGGTGGGATGACGGTCAATTTTCTCTTTTTTTCGCACTCATTTGTAACAGGTAATAAGTGACAGAATTAATGTCAGATTTAATACTGTATATGTTAATGTTATCAGCACTGTATATTCACTGGTTGAGTGGTTTAAGAATATCTGAATTTAGAAAGCAGATGGTTGTGAGTATAAATACACAAGAGCAAGCCACTTTTTTTTCAAAGGCTTTATTGTTTACCGACATGTCAAGCAAAACAAACATGACATTTACACTCAGTATGACTACAAAAACCTGCAATATGTTACTGTTGTGTTTCATTACTGTGGAGTGTCGTGGCCGAGCGGTCTAGCTTACCGGACTCAAGTTCTGGTGTTAGCAGCAGAATGTGGGTTCGAATCCCGGCCGTGACACTTGTGTCTTTGAGCAAGACACTTAACCATAATTGCTTCTCTCCACCCAGGGGTTAAATGGGTACCTGTGATTAGCCCTATATGCGCTGTAATGGCAGCAATTGAGCTGTATACTCCCCAGGGAACTGAGATGGTTTCAGGAATGATTTATGAGCCTTATGAGCCTTATGAGCCTTATGAGCAGGGGTAATGTTATAATGCGCCTTGAGCACCACTTAGTTGGTGGATACGTGCGCTATATAAGTCCACACATTATTATTATTATTACTACTTTCTCTTCTATACATATGTACAGTACAGTACAGTTTAGGTCCTCATTTTGAAGCTTTAGGCTTCATATGAGTCAGGACTCCTAGGAGCCTGGTGAAACCAGTCTTTGACTGTGTTTCTCTTTTAATCTGCTCAATAGAAATATCACCCAGAAGTCTTGAGATACCTATCCAGGGATCTCGATAGTATGGGACTCTAGGAATAAAAAATAAACTAAGCTTGGTCAAATTTGTATTTCCTACGACAAGTATGAGCTATGTATTTCAGATACTGGGAGTTAATATAATTCTGAAGTGGTTGACTTTTGTTATGCGCTCTAGATCTATATTAGCAAAGTAAAGAGCATGATTAACTTCACCTTCTACAAGTGAAGGTTTCCTACGGAAACCATCTTTAATCATTCGCCTTAGGAAACCATACCAACTACTTTCAATCCTTTTATTTATTTCTCACTTGGCCTCCAGCATTGGGTAGCATATGTTAGTCTAGGACGAACACATGCTTCCAGGATTTTAGTCCGAATGGACATACGTACTTCCCTGTCACAAAGAACCCCTTAAGTTCATAAAATTTAGCTGTAGCCTTTGCAATTCTTAGGTCAGTGGAATTTCTACCATCATTGAAGATGGTGTGGCCAAGATAGCAAAATTCAGACACATTTCCAAGTTCAGTACCATCAATGACAATATTTATGTCACTCGTAGATGTATTAAATTGCATCACTTTAGTTTTTGAAAGAAATTGTTAATCCAAAACGTTTACAAGTTGTGTTCATTATATTCATAATTCCTTGTGCTTCAGCAATGCTTATACAAAATAAAACCAAATCATCGGCATACAAGAGCCACCTTATTATTTCAATACCATTCATTTTCTTGGTTTTTCTTTGTTCCCGGTTAGTGCATTCGCTAGAAATACGGTAATCGAACGAGACAACCCATCCACCTGGATACTTTCTGTCAATAGCCTCTGCACACACTTTCAAGACAAAATCAAAATAGAAGTTAAACAGTGTTGGACTTTCTAGGCCTCCTTGTCGACAACCAGATAAAATATCAAATTTTACTTTAGTCCCAGAAATACATGCAGTTGTACCATCATATAATTTTCTGAGAATGTAGATAAGGAGTTTGGCACCAGTGCGTAGTTCTAAAACCCGAAACAAAAAATCTCTAGGGATATAATCATATGCCGCTGTTAAGTCAACAAAGACCAAAACAAGAGGTCCAGCATGCTTTTGTATAACATTCTTGCTGACAAAGATTGCATCCACAGTTGACCGACCTTTTCTAAAACCAAACTGAAATTCAGAAATATGGAGAAATAAAGAAAATAAAATATACATGTTTTATGTTTACTTTCTTTTTAAAGGCTGTATTTGCATATTTTCAGTTGTGTCTACAGCCAGGAAAAAAACGAGAAAAATTTAATTGCACTTCAGAATATACCTTCTTCTTTTGTTTATGAACACCATAAAAACCTGTAATAAAATAACTATAAATATAAAATTTAAAAAATGTTTGTAGATATCATCCATCCTACTTTTCTTTAAATGTTTTGGTCAGATGATGTACGTGTACCTGTAATTTAGATTTGTCATTGCTATTTTTACATGTGTAAGTTCAGGGTTTGCCCTTAACTTTTGTTTTTCACTGTCCAGCAGGACCAGTAGGCTTGAATTGTGACTGGTCCGCCAGGTTTTTAACTGGTCCGTCATATACGGCGCGTGCACGCAGTATTCAATCAGTTTCATATAAAAACTAGAGAGAAGTGTTTGTACTGACAAACACTAGGTGTTCGGGAGTGACGGTAATTGGTGACCTCATCAATTGGGATCATTGAAGAAATGTGACGTTATAGGATTCGTCAAAAATTTCGATACAATACATCCATGTTCAAATTACCAAAATGGCAGGAATTTTTCAATTTGCGGTTGGCATTGGAAATGAAGGTCAAGTCATTTTCATGACTGTTCATATTTCTGAAGTCCTTCACGATGTATAATATCAGGTTTTTCAATTGAGATATGAATGTTTGAAATATTAAATATGGCACTTCAAGTTTAAACCGGAAGTGAATGTCTAATCAGTGTCATGAATGTACGCAATTCTTGGGATTTTCACGATCTACTAAAATCGTACAAAGATTGTGAATTGATCTTTTGTTGTTGGGATATAATTTTTTGAAATATTATAGTTTGTTTTATTCTCCATGGTTCAAGATTCATGACTCAAGCTTCAAGATTCGTTAATTCATGTTTGATGTCACCAGGTGGCGCTGTTACCTGTGATGACGTCATCAATTGAATATATTTGTTAAGATCTTTCGTATGAGGTGTAGATAGTAAACAAATCATTGTTTTGTTAAGGAGTTATGATTTTATGAAACAATAAAGTTGTAATTTGCATGAAGATCGTGTTCAATCCTGGAAAGCATGTCGTTGTTGAAATGATGACTAGTGCAGTTTGTTTATTGTCACCAATTTAGCATTATTGACATAGCCAGTTATCTGTACCATGATCAAGAAACACATATAATATTGTGTTGTGGGTACACAGAATACCAGTGGAAAGAACAAACAAAATGGCTAGAATATTTTGATTCCATTCTTGGTTTGGTAAATAGCAGTGATTTTTTAACAGTACAAGTATAACGCCATTTCACAATAGATGTGCGTAACTGTGGTATACAGTTTTGTTCCTATTGATGTACTGAACAACATGAATGTGTTTTGTGTAATACATTAAACCACCAACAATCAATTCAAATCTCTAAGATATTTATTAAGTTTAAAGTAAATCAATTTTAGAATACTTTATTATTTCTTCCCATTGTTTGTTTATCATTTCGCCTGTTTACATGTAATTTATGAAAGGTGAAAACAGTATTAAATTATAGTTTTGCTTCTTCATAAGTTGATGTATTCAACAACCTTTATTTGTTTTGTGTAATGTGTATGTACATGTTAAATTATTTAATTTTCAAATAAACAAAGTAGTTAACTGTTTAATAGTAATATACAAACATATTAATCAATAACCAATGCTCAGTTTCATGCCACTGCTATGGCAATCTGTGCTTATGATCATCATTTCAAGTTACCACTTAAGGTTTGAGCGCTGAATTTCTGCACAAGCTGCGTACCTGGGGAATCCTTAGTTATGCGAAGTACACATGTACACAGCCAAAATTCACATGCTACATCACTCTTAAAATACACTTATGCAAGCACCACCTATTTTTGCGCTGACTTATTGCTTATAGTAAGCAGCGCTATGAAACTGTGCCAAGATATGTTTCTTCCTTTTTACTTAAATGATGCCGAAAAGAAGATGTTATTTTGCTATGAACCTTTGTGAATCTATCAAAATCCAACAACATATAGTAACTCAACACCCAAACCTGAGGACTCTGAAGTCTGGCGTCATGCCAGGTATAGTTCATTTTGGCTGTAAAATACCAAACATTAAAATCAATCAAGCAAAACATGTCATTGGATTTTGACGGATTTTGAGTACTTTAGGGTTATTGTAAAATCTTGAAAACAAAACAAAAATAAGTACAGTTGTCACCTGTGTTTGTCCCAGCAAAGTCTTTCCCATCTTTATGGACTCTGTTGGAACAATATCACCACAATTTACACTTGGCATCATACACGTATGCATCAGCATCACACACGTATGCCCTTAGAGTTGATACAGTATTGCTAACACACTATCTCTAAACTATTTATAAAGTTAATTCAAAGACATTTCGTTATAAAACTTCAGAGAATATGAAGGTGAACAACTCAGTGGAATGCATGCACCAAACTGAAAGAGAAATAATTGATATTTTAATTCCCGTCAGTCAGGAGTTAGAAGATTTAGATTCATTGTCTGTATTTCAGTCTATAAAGATGGAAAGGAGATTGCAGGGACAAGATATAAGTTACAACTTACACTTCGCATACTGTGGGGTGGACTTTGTAGGGACAAAAGGTCATGAAAAATTACAATTTGTATAATTACACTTTTATATTATATTATGCACCTCTACTAAGCAGAGTTTTGATATCAGTTAAAAGTTGTATGTGTTATGTAAAATAAATCAATAATATGTGATTAATAGAATACTTTGATTTGTCATGTCTGTATTGCTTTTTAAAATATCTACTTCTTTTTCAAGAACAAGAGGCAAGTAAATAAAGAGAAATGAGACAAGCTGTTAGCATATGAACTTTGATGGATAACCATCATTTGATAAGCTTATTAACCAGACCAATTTGATGACTTTTAATAAACCAACAATTTAATTGATTTTCTTTTTTGCGATAATATATACAAATTTTGATTAGAGATTGACCTTTTTAAAGCACGTCTCTTAACGTGCTTTTGAAATAATTAATATTTCATGTTTAAACAACAGTTACTTGACACCCGATGACGTCATCATACTTCTGTGTCGTCTACTTGAAGGTCTTAGTGCATGCCAAGTTTCAAGTTCATGGGAAGTTAGCAAGTATTTTGTGTGTGTGGCCAATAGACGGGGAGGAGAAATAAAACTCGCGCAAAAACAATAGGTGCTACGGGATGATGCACGACCACACATTATTCACAATGCATTGGCAACAGAGGGCGCTATCACACACACTCACCGCTCCCGGTTTCCCCGTAATGAATGGTGGTATGAACAATTCATGTCTCAGATGAACCTCGTTCGTTGATTGGTTCGCCCGCAGTCAGTGCTGTCTTAGAGCCACGTGCGTTGGAGTGCGGCAACCGACCATGTGCGCGGAACTCTTCGAAAGGCGCAGGGGTGGGGGTATATCCCCGTTTTCACTGTCCTTCATCTGACCGTATCTTCTGTTTTGGATACACGATTACGTTGAAACTTCAGAATAAAATTGTTTTCTTTATTTTCTATCCATAAAAAAGTATTAATGGGCTATTTCGGAAGAAAGATTTTTGAGATGGCAAAATAATATTTATTTCACTCTGTTTTTCTGTGACGTAGTGATGACGTCATCAATAATATTTTTGAAAGGTCACATGTCGAAATTGCCTAAATTTTGTTTGATAATTCAAGACCTTTCAGATGATGTATAGATTATAAAAACCCATAGTGTAGTTAAGGATTTATGATTTTTTAAAATATTAAACTTTGATTTTATTAAGTAATTCGATATCTTATGATGTCATCATGACGTCACAACTTTCATCTACACATCAGGGTCTAATTATATGTCAATTTCCAAGTTCATGTGAAGTTCGGAAGTATGTGTTTTTTGTAGACAATCGGGAATGAGAAGGAGAAGAAAAAAAACGTACAAAAACAATAGGTTTTCGGGAAATACCCGAACACCTAAATATTCTCAAAACATTTAATGTACAGGTAAAATGCAACAGAAAACACATTTCAAAAAGTGCACATTACCCATTTTGCATCCCTGACAAGCCATATAGTAGTATGACACTAACCCCAAATGATCGTATTTAGACACAATCCATCTCGACCTCTTAGTGTATTGGAATTGAGAAGAAAATAAAAGGTTATACATCGATCAATATTTTTGGGGGGGTTTTAAAAACTGTACGATTTCTAAGTATTTTTAATGATTTTTGAATATTTTGTATTTAGCACTGCTTACTGTGGGAGTTTATTTAGTGGGGTGCCATCTTGCCATCTTGCAGGGGCGCCCTCAAGGCATACAGAGTATACGCACGTGCGTACCATTACAGTTTGTAAAATGTTTATTTATTTATACAACTTTACACAATATTTGCACATGAAATCCCTTAAAAACACAGACTTCCCATGGGCTTCACACCCTACATCCCAACAAACATCCCCACATTTGTCGTCGGCTATTCATCCATCAGAAGTTGTATATTTATATGTTTGCCTCATACTCATTATCAATTTTAATGATAAAATGTTAAATCATCGAGTAAAGAGGATCATTTCTCGCTAGCACCCAACACATGCATGCAGTGCATCATGTACAGTACGTACATGTGACTGTTGTGTTACTGGGTTGCAGGTACCGTGGTGGAAACATCCGACTGTGGATCAGTGAAATTATGCCTCGATTGTTGGGATAAATCTCCCTGCCCTGGGGCTCAAAAAGGGATGATTTTATACATTAATAAAATGCTTTGAAATTACTTTATTCGAGATTCCATAGCTGGCGACAAAAAAATAGCGGCATTTTATTGAAAACCGAATTTGGCAGATTTCGGTATTGTAAAAATTCATCGGTTTCGGTTTAAAAAATACTGTCACTACTCGGTTTTACTGAAAAACCGCCCAAGCCTACATTAGCACAAACACACAATTTCAGAAGGTGGTGGGGGGGGGGGGGTTGCCGTTTTAAAAATTGCACATTACAAAAAAGGGAGGCTTTATCCATTCAACAAAGGGTCATCTGGAAATCTTGATAGAGCATTCACAAATTTGATATTCTCATGTTCCAAAGAGGTGTTCCATAAATGTTCCATTAATGACTTGCCACCGAAACATTTGGTCTGGGTCCAATAACCGCGTATATATGTTAATATGGAGTGTCGTGGCCGAGCGGTCTAGCTTTCCGGACTCAAGTTCTGGTGTTAGCAGCAGAATGTGGGTTTGAATCCCGGCCGTGACACTTGTGTCCTTGAGCAAGACACTTAACCATAATTGCTTCTCTCCACCCAGGGGTTAAATGGGTACCTGTGAGGGCAGAGTTGGTTGATTAGCCCTATATGCGCTGTAATGGCAGCAATTGAGCTGTATACTCCCCAGGGAGCTGAGATGGTTTCAGGAATGATTTATGAGCCTTATGAGCAGGGGTAATGATATAATGCGCCTTGAGCACCACTTAGTTGGTGGATACGTGAGCTATATAAGTCCACACATTATTATTATTATTATGTATCATCAATAACAAAAATTAAAAATGGAGGCGGAGGGCCCCACTACCGAAGAAGGGATGGAGCTTGTGCTCGCTGGCGCACTGCGGGCGGGGACTTCCGCTGGGGAGCTAGAGACCGTAGATGTTGACGGGCCAGTGGGAGGGGGTTTGGAGTTTTTTGGTGGGTGTTTAGGATCTGATTTTTTGTGAACGAAGGTGGGTGGTGGGTTCAGAGGATTGGTATGTTCTGGGTTTGATTTATCTAAGTTGGACTGTTTTTGCACAATCTGCTTATGTGCCCAAACTCTCCACAGCTGAAACACCGCACCGACTCGGTGGAAAGGAAAACACGATAGCTTATACCAGCATGGACGAAATTTATATGGTCTGGGTGTGTGATGTTAGTATGAATTAATTAAGACCTGGACTTGTCTTCTGAAGGACATGACATGAGTCGTTTCTTTGTCTTTGAGTTTCAGACCAAGGGGTATGGTCCGTATTTGAGACACAACCTTACAGAAACTGGATAGGTTTTTCACCAGGACGGAATTGGGAATTTCTGGAAATACGTTTGAGAGAGTTAATCGAGTTCTGGGTTGTTGCAATGGGGACACTTCAATATATGTTTTATTGAAATTTAGTCCCCATTGGGTGACATCAATAGCGTCTTCTCTAGTTTTCAGATAGACAGCAATGCGGCCATTAGAGATACGCGGCCATTAGTGCTCCTCTAAAAGGGAGACTACAAGCACCATGGTGCAGGCAGACTCCCCTGAGGATCCCCGGGGTGGGGAGCCACTGGCATTACTGGTGTGGGTCTTAAAATCCACTCCAGCGGCTCCCAAAGAGAAAGAAAGAGAAAAGGAGCAGAGAGAGGACCCCACTCATGAAGAGTAGCATACGCCTTGCCTCCAATCAGAGAGAAATTGGAGTAGCTGTTCACAAGGTGGGTTGAAAAGGGGGAAAGGTGGACCGAGAGGGATCAGACAGTAGGATTAGATCAACCATGTCAAAATATCATTTTCAAAAAGTAAAAGAGCATTATTGCAGGACCATTTTTTAAAGAAAAGTATTAAGGTCGTTGCATAAATTATAATAGGTAAATTCAAGAAGGATTTTATTTTTCAGCCGATGCTGCCAGATGATAAGGGGGTCCGAAAAACGGGATGTCCTATATAAATAGTAAATTATGTTTTTACAACTGATGATGAGGAAATTGGCAAGGACTGCCTCCCTGCTGCGAACTTTAGCGTGCGGAATCAGTGCCCAGTAGATGTCAAAGTTGAATTGAAGAGACGGCAGAAGACGGTTGAGGAGTGAATGTAGAAGACTGAGGGCGGGCTGTATTGCTGGGCACACAATAAATAGATGATGGATCGACCCCTTCTCTCCGCACCATCCGCAGGAAGAAGAGATGTCCGGATTTAGATGATGGAGGACGGCAAGGGAGTGTAGAAAATTATGAAACAGTTTAAACTGTACATCACCCTCCTTTTTAGAAGTTGGTAGTTGGTAGATTTGTTCCCATTGAAGTTTAGTTGAAGAGTCGAGAAAGCCAATATTTTTCCAGTGTGTAGACGAAGATGAAGAATCAGAATTGATTTCTTTGTTGAAAATGACGTAGAGATTTATGGATGGTGCGGAGAGTCCATTTTCAGTCAGAGGTAAATTGAAGATGACTGGAGAGTCGGGACGAAAGGAGATATTTTGAAGTTGAGAAAATGACAGACGACATCCCTCTTCGTGGAGAAGCAGAGGAAAGTTTTGGATTAATGTCAAATGTTGACGCCGAAGGTCGGATTGTAGAAGACGAAGAGAGGGAGGACGAAGTCCTTGAAAAGAAGCGTGGAAAGTTCGGGGGTCGATCCAACGGCCGGTGTTGAAATCCAGGAGATGACGAACGAGTTTGATCCCGCACGCCGTAAGCCGCACAGGAGGAGACGCATCACCATCAGCTGCAAAACTAGCAAATTGGCCATTTAAAGGTAAATTTAGGACATGGCTGATAGAGACGGGTTGCGTTTCGATGCGAGCTCCGGACGCCGTCCAAGGCACGCGAGATCTCACTGTAATTTTGGATCAGTTTTCAAAAGGAAGAGCTGGTAATCAAACCCAAGTTTTTTTATATTGTTTGAGAAAATGACTGACTAGAAAAAAGGCGGGATGGGAGCATAGGTTAAGAAAACGCTGGATGGTGGTGAATCTAAAAGTGAGAAAGCACGCTTGGAGGCATGCAAGACCCATTTCCCCTCTGTCGGGTTTTTGAAAGAGAACTTGTTTTTTTTAAGTAGTGTCGACAAGGATGTTCTGGAGTTCACTTAGGACATTTTCCGGAGGGGAGAGAACAGCCAAACAGTGAAAGATGTTAGAAACGGCGAGCTGATTGGCTGTGATAATTTTGCCCTTGAATGAAAGTGAAGCGGAAAGTGTAGACCAAGAAGAGAGAGTTTTATTTAATTTGTCTTTACATTTCTCCCAGTTTTGTTTAACGTAATTGTTTGTGTTTCCTAAGTGAACCCCTAGAAAGGGAAGACCCTCACTATTCCAAGAGAAATTTAGTGGTTTGTCGTTTCGTCCGGTCCAGGAGCCGGCCCACAGACCCTGGGACTTTTGTGTATTTAAACGTGCAGCAGAGGCCCAACTGAAGAGGCTATACGCTTCTTCCACCTCTTTGAAGCCCGAATCGGAGGTGACGAATATGAACACGTCGTCTGCACGAAAATTCAGTGCTCGGAAGGTGAAAACTAGTGTTAATTAATTTTGTTCTTAAGTTGTTGAGTAAAGGCTCAATAGCGATTGTATAAAGTAGGCCCGAGAGTGGGCATCCCTGACGTATCCCCTTTTCAAAGGAAAAAGGGACAGTCAGGGAGCCACAAACTTTTACAAGGCTCTCGGCACCTCCGTACAAGATTTGTATATAAGAAATAAAACGAGCACCGAAGCCCATGGCTCTCATTGTATTAAAAAGATAGCCGTGATCAACATTATCGAAGGCTTTCTTCTGATCAAGGTTGATCACGGCTAGAGGAACATCATTTGAGTTAGAGTAGAAAATTATGTCTCGAATGAGATTAATGTTGTCATAAATTGAACGTCCTGGGACGCAATAACTTTGGTCTTCTTTGATGACGCTGCCAATGGATTGTTTCAGCCTGTTGGCAAGCAACTTGGCAAAATGTTTATAATCAGTGTTTAGAAGGGAGACAGGGCGCCAATTTGCGATGTCGGCCAAGTCTCCCTTCTTAGGGAGCAGAGTGGTGATAGCTCTACAAAAAGAATGAGGTAACGACCCAGAACATATAGAAGATTGCAGAACTGAAAGAAAGTCATCTTTTAGTATAGGCCAAAAGGATGAGAAAAATTCGGATGTGAATACGTCAAGCCCGGGCGTTTTGTCTTTGCCAAGTTGCTTAACAGCGAGGTTAAGTTCTTCGAGAGACAGAGGACTATCAAGGTCCTCTGCATCATCGGAGTCTAGTTTAGTTATATCAGTTAATAAATAATCGAGGGCACTCTCGTCAGTTGGAACTCGACTGTAAAGTGTTTTATAAAAGTCGCGGATATGCGCTTTTATATCACCTGGGTTTTCGGAGACAAGACCAGAAGGGAGACGGATATGAGATATATTTTTAGAGAGCGAATTTGATTTCTCAAGATTGAAGAAATAAGTGGAGCACGAGTCAGTCTCATTTGTATGTTTAAAACGAGATCTGACGAGAGCGCCCTGTGCTTCAGTTTTGAGAAGATAATTTAAATTGTTTCTTTGTTCGGCAAGAGTATCTCTAGTTTCAGGCGTTAAGTCTGGCGCAGACTGAAGTTCATCAATTTTTTTGTTTATTTCTAGAAAAGCTTTTCGTTTTTCTTTGGCGATTTTGGAACCGTACATTTGGCTTAAAGATTTAATGAGCGACTTCCCGAAGTCACACCAAGAAGCGAGGCTAGGGAAGTCGCACTTTTTCGCTTTCCAATCTGTCCAAAATTGCGTTATGATATTGCGATAATATTTATCTTCAAGCAGAGAGTTATTAAAATGCCAATAGGCGCTACCCTTCCGATTTTGGGTGGGGAGTTTAATAACAAGAGTGACCGCAGAGTAGTCGGACAAAGAACAGGGAACAATATGACATGTTTGAATGGATGACATAATACTAGAATGAACGTAAAAACGATCCAGCCTGGATTTCAAAACGCCACACACGCTGGAGGGATTGTTTGTAAGCCAGGTGAATTTTTGTTCTAATGGGGGTTCAGTCTGCGCCAGGCATCACAAAGAGACAATCCATTGACAGCGTCTTTTAGAGCCACGGCACTTTATATCGGCGTTCGATGGGCAGACGATCAATGGCCGGGTTATCGGTACAATTAAAGTCACCTCCAATTATGACGCCACCGTCACCGCAGCCGGAACAGTGGTCCCGAAGTGAAATAATAGCACGAATGGCATTTTGGTCATTCTGCGGAATTAAAGTATTATAAATGTGATAAGTGATGTTTTCAAAGTTAATTTTTGAGTACAAAATATAGCCATAAAAAACGGCACAAGAAGATAGAATATCAATATTATTATTTTTGATTAAAGTAGTGACTCCCGAGCCTCGAGTAGGGCCCGGGGAGCAAAAAGGGTTGTGGGACCACAAATTCCAGCAAGGATTTTTTTTTTCGTTTAAAGTGTACGTTTCTTGTAAAAGAACAATATCCGGGTTAGAAATAATTTTTCCACATAAGTTTGAAAGGAGGCGTTCAGAGTGGGAGCGGAACAGCCTCCGGTGTTTAAGGTGAGCAGTGACAGTGCCATCATAAGGGCAAACAAAGCAGAGTTATTGGCTCACATAATGAAAAACAAAGAATTACACGAATGAATAGAATGACAGAAAAGGAGACAAATTTTATTTATCTAGAGTTTCTACAAGTTTCTGGATCCTCTGCTGCATGTTTTTCTTGAGCAGGGGATTGTTACGTAAGGGTTTTAATTGTTTTACTAGACCGGGGATATTGTTAGTGAATTTTCTGGCAATTGTTTTAGGTATTTTACGAGCTTTTACAGAAGACAGGAAATTAATAAGTTCAGTTTCAGAGAGGGGTTTTTGAGATGGGAAGATGCTCAGCCAGGAGATCATCGCCTGTCTGAGTATCTTCCCCCACATGGAGTCAGTGTCGGTGTTTTGTTCCATGACGGTGGAGGATGGAGTAGGGGAAAGGGGAGTCTGGGAATCTAGAGCTTGGCAGAGGGAGGGGGAATTGCTCGCCATGGGGCTCGACACTCTTGCAAGTTTTCTTGGTGGGGATGGTGATTTTAGTGTGATTAATCGAACTTTGGAGGGGGTCGAAGAAGTTGCTGGGGGTGTCTGTTTTCCTTTTGAAACAACATCAGAAAAAGTTCTCGTGGGTGCGGGTGGCGGGCCCCATACGGAGAATTGTTTATTGGTGGGATTTGGAGTGGAGGGTTGGGAAGGGGAAGCACCAGGTGTGAGAGATGGGGTGGCCCGATCTGTGCTGCCACTCGGCGCGCCCGCATCCACCCCCGCTGAGGACTCCTTGGAGTTTCCAGCGGAGGAGGAAGACGACGCCTGGGTCAGCACCTCACCCCCGATGGAAGATCGGGCGGCGGCCGAGCCAGGCGCATCGGACGCGGGCTCGCTTGAGCCCGTGTCCGGCCGTCCAGACGCGGGACGCGCAGTCGTAGCGGCAGCAGGATCGGGCGGGTTGGATTTCGACCGTTTGGGAGGATGTTTAGGGTCGGATTTCTTATTGTGCACGAAGATTGGTGGTGGGTTTAGGGGGTTGGAGGTTGTGTCATCATTTTTGTCATGTTCATCGGAATTTTTGTGTTTTTTGCAGGAGCGGCTGATGTGTCCAAACTCCCCGCAATTAAAACACCGCACTGACTCTGTAGATAGAAAGACACGATAATTGACATTGCAAAAAGAGAAATTAATGTGGTCGGGAGGGGTTATATTTGGATTAAAAAGAACCTGTACCTGTCTTCTGAAGCTCATAATGTGGGTTAACTCTTTGTTTTTAAATCCCAGGGGAATGGGTCGAATTTGTGACACTACTTTACAAAAAGAAGAAATGTTGCTGACAAGGACCGAGTTTGGTATTTCAGGATAAACATTAGATAGTATGAGACGAGTTGTGGGGCGAACGAGGAGAGTGAGCTCAAGAAAGGAGTCACCGTATTCTAAGCCTCTCTGAACGGCGTTGATTACTGCCTCCCTCGAGTTTAGGTAGATAGCGATTCGGCCATTGGATATTCGGGAGGCCGAAATCACTTCTTTTGGGGGTATATGTGCAGTAAATGCGTCTATGTATGTTTGTACGGATACCTTGTCAGCAGCATTGAAAGAGACGCCATTGTTCCTGGTGACGTGAAAAGGCTCACTGCCCTGAACAATGGGTTTCGCAGGACCAGCTGTGCTCACGCTTGGCTGACCCCTTTGAATCGGTGATGCTTGACTAGTGGTGGTGAAGAAGAAGAAGAAGAAGAAGAAGAAGAAGAAGAAGAAGAAGAAGAAGAAGAAGAAGAAGAAGAAGAAGAAGAAGAAGAAGAAGAAGAAGAAGAAGAAGAAGAAGAAGAAGAAGAAGAAGAAGAAGAAGAAGAAGAAGAAGAAGAAGAAGAAGAAGACTTTGACTTTTCAACTGAAACTTTATTGTCTAATCAATATTAAAACAATATACACAAATTAAAATAAGACAGTTTCAATTGAATACATAAGCAAATAGATTAAATTTATACAAAAAGAGAAATGCGTTAAGCGCAGAAACAATGGGAAAAAAGTGGCGAAATCGTGTTTTAAATAAACCAAGTGATTTTCTTTTCGGTTAAAGTGAAAATGGCGTCATGGATGTACCATGTTTTTTTGAAAGCGGAGAAGTTATTGGAAGATTTGTAGTAAAAGTAGTCGGACAGAATTTTGTGTTTGACGCGATTTCGCCAAACAATTAATGGATCTACAAAAAAAGATTTGAGATAAAGCCAGTAAATAGCAGCTTTAAAACTAATAATGAGATAATTGCAGAGACGGACGACTTCCTTTCCGCGACCCTTGGCGTGTGGGATAAGCGTCCAGTAGGAGTCGAAAGTCAAGGTTGTTTGTGGAAGAAGACGTTGGAGAAGAGTGTGTAGAAGATTCAAGGATGGTTGTATAGCCGGACAGGTGATGAAAAGATGGTCAATTGTGCCTTTTTGCCCACACCACCCGCACTGAGGAGAATGATTCGGGTCGATGTGGTGGAGTACTGGTAGCGACGGCAAAAAATTGTGGAAAAGTTTAAACTGGGTGTCACCTTCTTTTTTTGAGGTCGGGAGACGGTGTGTTTCCTTCCATTTGAAATTAGTGTTCTCATCGAGGTAGCCGATTTTGTGCCAATGGGTGATTGTCGTGGCAGGAAAGGAGTTGATAAGTGGCGTTGATGCTATTGTAGATAGTTTTCGTAGGAGCGATCAGACCGTCAATATCTGGCTCAATTGTGATGTCCGGTGGGGGCGGGGAGCGGTTGAGACGAGAAGATTTACCCGACCGGGACGGCATCCTTTTTCGTTAAAGTCGCTGGAGAGTTTACAAATGATACTGTGTTTTTTCCAAGTCGCTGGAGAGACATCGGGTGGATATCCCTAGGCAGTGTCGATTCTCGGTAGTGTTCAGGGGAAGCCATGCACCAGTGGTTTCGTCGAGCAGGTGTTTAACGAGTCGGATCCCACGCGCCATAAGTCGCTGTGCAGGAGGCCATCCGTCCCTGTTAATCTCATTGAAAAAGAGCTATTAACTGGTAAATTCACAAAGAAGAAAATTCGGTAGGCAGTGTTGTAATTCGAGCTCTTATTGTTATCCAGGCACGCAGTAACTCACTGTGAAATGGTGGGTAGGTGAGAGAGAAAATGGGAATCGATAACAGAATTGAAGAGTTCGTAGTCGAACCCGAGTTTTCGATATTGGCGAAATAAAACCTGATGAAATCAAACGATGGATGATGTTGGGGATGCTTGAGAAAAGAAAGTAATAAATTGAATCGAAAGTGAGCACGCGTGCCTGGAGACAGGAAAGTCCCAGTCCCCCTCTGTCTGGGTTTTGATATAAAATAGATTTTTAACCAGTGTTTGCCATTATTCCAAATAAAATCAATAAGTTTTCCTTGGAATTCACCTAAGATGTATTCTGGGGGCACAGTGTGGCGAGAGTGTGAAAAGTTTGGAGGCGGCAAGTTGATTGGCTATCAGAACTCGACCTTTGAGAGACATTTTTAAAGAAAAGCGTTTCCAGCGAGAGAGACATTTGTCGAGCTTTGTCGGCACGATTGCCAGTTTTTTGGATGAAATGATTAGAGTTGCTAAGGTGAATTCCAGGAAGACCAAACCCTCACTATTCCACTTGGAAATGGAGGGTTGATCAGATCTAGATGTCCACGAACCGACCCACAGACCCTGGGATTTGACATAATTTAACTGAGCAGCAGAGGCTTGGCTGTACAAAGAATAAACGTCTTTGACAATGTCGAAACCACGATTATCGGTTAAAAAAATAGTAATGTCATCCGCGTACGCGGAGATAACCTGGGAAAATCTACTGTCGCAAGGAAGTTTTAGGCCGAAGTCGTTAAGTTTGATGCGAAGTGTGTGTAAAAAGGTTCGATGGCGATTGAGTAAAGTAGGCCGAGAGGACACCCTTGTCTGATTCCCTTTTCAAAAGAGAAGGGGGAGGTGAGTGATCCGCCCACTTTGATTAAACTCTGGGCATTGAAATACATGACTTTAATATAAGAAATAAACCGTTGGCCAAAACCCATCGCCTTCAGGGTGTTAAAAAGATAATCGTGGTCGACATTGTCAAAGGCTTTCTTCTGGTCTAGATTTAAAAGAGCCAGAGGAAGATTATTAGAATTACAAAATAAAAGACTGTCCCTGATGAGATTAATATTGTCAAAGATAGAGCGCCCTGGCACCGAGTAACTCTGGTCACAGTGAACGACTTGGTTGATGACATTTTTTAATCTATTTGTTAGGACTTTAGCGTAAATCTTGTAATCTGTATTCAGAAGAGATACCGGGCGCCAGTTTTCTATGTCGAGGAGGTCCCCTTTTTTGGGGAGAAGTGTGATTATGGCCCTCCTGCAGGAAACCGGTAAAGAGCCAGATAAAATGGAGTTATTAAAAACAGACAATATATCGTTTTTTAGGGCCGGCCAGAAAAACTGGTAAAATTCCGACGTTAAGCCGTCGAGACCGGGAGATTTATTATGACTAAGTTGTTTAACTGCGACGTCTAATTCTTCGGTTGTGAAAGGCCTATCGCAGTCCTCTGCGTCACAGGGATCGAGAGAGGGGATATTTGAAAAAGGCGCTCGCCAGCTGCTCTTCGGTATGGACTCGTTTGTAAAGGGTTTGATAAAATTGCAAACATGAGAATTTATTTCACTCGGGTTGTTAGTGACAGTTCCGGAGGGGAGCCGAATTTTAGAGATGATGCTCATTGATGTCTTTTTTTCCACACCGAAGAAAAAGCTGGACGAAGCGTCCACTTCGTTGGTAAACATGAAACGCGCTCGGATGAGGGCGCTCGTGCTTCCTGTTCGTATAATGATCTCAGAGCATTTCGTTGTTCTCTGAGAACTTGCTGAGTGTCAGGGGACAAGTCTGGCGAAGACTGAAGCAACTCTATGTTTTCATTGAGATTTTTGATGGTTTGTCGTTTGATGTCGGCATTTTTGAGCCGAACATCTGAGTGAGGCTTTGATGTGACATTTGCCAACATCCCACCAAGTGCGAATATTACTGTAGTTAGGCTTTTGAGATTGCCATTGGTTGAGAAAGAGAAAGATGATGTTGGTATATTCTTTATTTTCGAGGAGAGAATTATTAAAGTGCCAGTGCGAGCTTCCCTTTCGTCTGGAAGACGTGATTTTAATGTTGAGGGAGACGGCACTGTGGTCTGAAATGGCACATGGTGAAATTTTGCAGGAGAGACAGAAGGAGAAGAGCATCAGAAATAAGGATTTTGTCCAGTCTGGCTTTGGACATTGAAGCCTTGGCAGGATTATTTCTGAACCAGGTATATTCGCACTTAGTGGGATTTTGTCTCCGCCAGACGTCGCTGATACTTCAGTTCATTAAAAGAGTTTTCTAAAGCATTAGCGACTTTATATCTTCTTTCATTAGAGTTACAGAAACGGTCAAGAAGGGCATTAGCAGTACAGTTAAAATCACCGCCGAGAACAACAAAACCGTCATTGTGCTCGGTACAGTGAGAAAGAAAAGAACTAATGCATATCTGAAGGCTAGACTGTCTTTCTGAGGAATTAGAAAATTATAAACATGGTAGATGATAGAATGAAAGTCGAGTTTAAGATACAAAAGATAGTTTTAAAAATAGTACAGCAAGTAATGATATTAAAGTCGCAGTTTTTTTTAAACAAAGTTGTAACACCCGTCCCAGGCGTCTCACCCTGTGCGCAGTGGACGCGATAAGGCCAATGTTCCCAACACAAAGAATTTTCGGTCAAGTTATAGGTTTCCTGCAGGAGAACAACATCCGGGTTATGGAGAGTTAAATCAAAAAAAGTTTTGACACTGAGATTCTTTAAATTTTCTGAGCACCCGCCGGTGTTCAGCGTGGCAAAGCTTAGAGCCATGACGAAAAAGAAAAAAAAACTAATCATTGTTTATGAAGAAGGAGGGGTTCATCAGGATCAAGTCTTCGAATTAAAAGCCTAACCCTCTGCTGCTGGCGCTTCTGAAGGAGGGGGCTATTTCTGAGGGTTTAAGCTGTTTGACCAGCCCGGGAATATCAGGTGTGAATTTACGGGCAATTAGCAAAAGCTTTTTGCTGGATTTCACACATTTGAGAAATTTGATCATTTCCTCATTTTGAGGGGGCCTTTGGGAATCTGGAGGAGGAGAATTCGTCGAATTCCGGGGCGAATTGGCTCATGTCAGACGAGACGGATTCGTTGTCGCTGCCATCCTGGTCGTCCATCGGTGTAGGAGGAGTAGGAGGGCGGGGGGATTGGGAGAGGCGGGTAGCGGTATTAGCCGGTGGTGAGGGGGCGGGGACCTCCGTAGCCTTGGCCAGGGACTTGGTTTGTTTCTTCTTGGAAACGACAGTGGAAAAAAGGGGCAAAATTTGCCGGGAAGGGGCCGGAGGTGACGAAAAGGCCCCAGTGGGTTCAGTGGGTTTGGTACTAGGGGAATGGTATCAGTAGCGGCTGGTTGGGAAGGTGGGGGTGATTGAGTGGATGGCAAGGGGTTGAAAACAGCCGACGACTGTTGGTTTGGTGGAGGAGGGGTGGGGTGTACAGGGGTGTTTTGGGAGGAGGACGAGGGGTTTCGCTTGGGAGTGGGTGATTTGGAGGTGGATGGGGAATCGAAAGAACGTGTTCTTTTCGGAGTGTTAGAGGGCTTGGAATTTTTGGCAGGATGTTTGGGATCAGATTTATTTTTGGAGTGAATGAATGTTGGTTTTGGGTTCAGAGGGTTGTCTTCGGTAGAAGGTTCTTGAGCATCGGGTTGAGAAGTAGAGCTTTTCTTGCAGGCTTTGCTCATATGACCGAATTCACCACAGTTGAAACTAAGCCTGTGCGTTTACGGTTATTTTTGTAAACGTGTAACCGTTTCTGAAACGGTCGGTTACACGTGTAACCGTCCGTCTCTCAGTCAAAAATTGTTGATTAAAAAATAGGTTCTACGAACCGGCGCGCACAATAGTATGATACTCATGGTGATCGAAACATTTTGAATGGAATATAATCAATGTATGCCATACAGAATTTAATAAAAAATCAACTGATTTTCTCAAGTTAAAAGTATCAAATGAAAACAACAACTTAAAAAAATTAATAAAACACAACCTTTTTTAGTCGTGTGTTCGTGTTATTATTTCATATTTAAGACATGTGTTTATCTCGAGTTTATCTCGAGTATTTATCTCGAAATTTCTGCACCATTTTTATTTTGCTGTTCCGTTCCCGTATCACTATTTACGGAATTCGGGAATGTCGAACGTAGTCCCGCTGGTTGCCTGCTTTCTGCACAACGTACATGTAATCACTACAACGGCAACCAACGAAACGATGACTCATCGCCTGCCACGCGTAACGAATTTTCCTATTGGCTCCTTCCATAGACTACGATATAACGAATTTTCCCATTGGCTCTCTGGTACACGCATGGCATAGACTACGATCTACGTAGTGGATTGTGATGTCGCTGGCGCTAAACGTTGCAACGGTTTTTTCAGAAGTTTTGAATAAATCTGTATCGAGGTCCGCTCACTAAAACTGACAATGACCAGACCATTTTCGCTACGAACAATAAAGGTTTTTAGGTTTCTGTTTCTGTCTGTTTACCAACGATTTTTGCTTAATTGTGCATTGTGTTTTGTTCTTCAAGATTCATACCTCGGCGTATAAGCCGCACCGCGTATAAGCCGCAGGCAACTTTTACCGTGTCAAAATCAACGTATAAGCCGCGGCTTATATTCCGGAAATTACGGTACATGATAACACAGATTAACTGAGACTGTAACTATAATAAGCAACAAGCCCTGCCGATTGGAAAATGTATCACAAAAAAGAAAAGAAAACAAGTTTGTTATCAGCGACAGCGAGATCGCAATTTACAGGAAAATAGCTTCAACCGCAGAACCTTCTGAATTGACTTTATTTTACGATTAACTGAACCGAAAAATCGTAAACGTGTAACCGGATAAACGGTCGGTTAACCGTGTAACCGTGTAACCGGCACAGGCTTAGTTGAAACACTTTATTGATTCGGTAGAGATAAACACCCGGTAGTTTACGCCGTTGTTAGACAGATTAAGGTGGTCTGGGAGGGTTATGTTAGGTTTAATCAGAACATACACTTGTCTTCTGAAAGACATGACATGGGATAAGTTCGAGTCTTTAATTCCTAAGGGAATGGATCGGATTGGGGACACCAGTTTACAAAAATCAGCAACATTACTCGCAAGAACGGCGTTGGGGATTTCCGGATATACATTTGAGAAAACAATACGAATGGCGGGTCTGACAAGTGGAGTGATTTCCATGAATTCATTGTTATGTTCAAAACCTCTCCAGGATGGCGCGTTCCACGTCATTACGAGAATTTAGGTACACAGCAATACGGCTGTTTGAAATACGGGAGGCCGAGACAATGTGTGCATCAGGCATGCTTTTAACAAAAGATTTCAAGTAATTGTTTAAAGGAATTTCATGGTTGGAGTGAAACGTGACACCGTCCTTGCGAGTTATGCTTCCAAAAGTGTCAAGGTTACGCTATTGTTGTTTCTCGCTTGACTGGCCATAACGGCTAGTCTTGCAAGGAAAACAACCCAAAATTAAGAAATAAAACACCTTCAAAAACCTCTTTAGCAAAAAGTAAGTTGGACTTAAAATACACTATAATGATCTATAAAGTATAACAACACACTGGCAAGCAATAAAATGACAGAGGGGGACTAAACCCGGTAAAATAACTGTTACAATCAGAGCTCGAGGTGTACAACACTTACCCTGTGAAGAAGAAGAAGAAGAAGAAGAAGAAGAAGAAGAAGAAGAAGAAGAAGAAGAAGAAGAAGAAGAAGAAGAAGAAGAAGAAGAAGAAGAAGAAGAAGAAGAAGAAGAAGAAGAAGAAGAAGAAGAAGAAGAAGAAGAAGAAGAAGAAGAAGAAGAAGAAGAAGAAGAAGAAGAAGAAGAAGAAGAAGAAGAAGAAGAAGAAGAAGAAGAAGAAGAAGAAGAAGAAGAAGAAGAAGAAGAAGAAGAAGAAGAAGAAGAAGAAGAAGAAGAAGAAGAAGAAGAAGAAGAAGAAGAAGAAGAAGAAGAAGAAGAAGAAGAAGAAGAAGAAGAAGAAGAAGAAGAAGAAGAAGAAGAAGAAGAAGAAGAAGAAGAAGAAGAAGAAGAAGAAGAAGAAGAAGAAGAAGAAGAAGAAGAAGAAGAAGAAGAAGAAGAAGAAGAAGAAGAAGAAGAAGAAGAAGAAGAAGAATGTGTGATAATGTGTGATTCTCCTGATGGCATGCGCAATAGCCTCACTTAATGTTAACGGTTTGAGAGACTATCATAAAAGAGATTTACTGTTTAATTACCTAGCAAGAAAGAAAATTGCTGTGATATGCCTTCAGGAGACCCACAGTATAGAGGCTGATGAGATGGTTTGGCGACAACAATGGGGAGGGGACATTTATTTTAGCCACGGCACGACAAATAGTCGAGGTATTAACGTCGAACAAAAGTGGTATATCATTAACTAACTATCAGGGTGATAAAAATGGAAGGTGGGTCAAAGGGGACATCCATATTCACGAAAACACAATTTCTCTCTTCTAAGTGTATGCGCCAAACTTGATTGTCGAAAGAAGCCTCTTCTTTAAAGAAATTGAAATTTGTTTTCATAAAAATCAATTAAATGATAATTGTACTATAGCCGGTGATCTTAACTGTCAAATTGACAATACAGAAATAAGTGACAGCAGTAGAAATGTTTTACTTAATTTTATACAGTCATACGGCTTAATTGATCTTGGGAAAACCTTCCATGAAACTACACAAAGTACTTTTTATCATAAAGGCCTAAGGAAAAAAGTCGAATTGATTACATTCTGGCATCCGAAAACATTGCACCAAAAATAAAACAAATATCAGTTGAACCAACCAGCTTATCCGATCATAATACAATTATTGTTCGAATTGAAAATTTTCTAATAAAAAAAGGACCTGGAAGGTGGATATGTGGAAAAGACCTGCTGACAGATGAAATTTGTAAACAAAAAATACAGTGGTTTTGGAATTTTTGGAAAACACAAAAAACTAAGTGCAAAGATATTATGGAGTGGTGGGATCTTGGAAAGAATCGACTTAAAGAAATTATGAAAGCAGGGGAGAAGGCAAAATATTTTGAACGTCAGCAGGAAAAGTATCAACTAGATGAAAAATACGAATTTCTTGTCAGTTAGCCTGATATTACAAATAAGCCCGAACTAGACGATATTGAAAAAAATTAAAAGCATTTGAAGAAAAAGAATGGGAAAAAACAAAACTCCAACTCCATACAAATAAACAAATAAACGGTGAAAACCTTCCAAATACTTCTTTGAAGCAGTTAAACAACAGCGACAATTTAACTATATAAATGTTTTAACAAATGAAAAAGGAGATTTCTTAGACAATACAACATCAATTATGAAACATGTTCAATGGTATTATACGGGAGCTTTTCTCTTCTGACAAAACAAACAACCATCATATGCAAACAAAATTGCGAATTTTAAACCAATTCAGTTGGAAGAGGAAATGGTTACAAACATTGAAAAGGAAATTGAGGTGAATGAACTGCACGAAGCACTCCTTGAAATGAATAGAGATAAAGCTCCTGGCTTAGACGGACTAACCGTAGAGTTTTATGTAAGCTTTTGGGAAGTAATTAAAAACGATTTTGTAGAATTGGTAAATTATTGTAAATTAAAAAAGAGACTTCCGAATTCAATGAACACAGCACTCGTTAGAATTATATATAAGAACAAAGGACAGAGGGAAAATTTTAAAAATTGGCGACCAATAAGCCTTCTTAATGTAGATTATAAAATTGTAACAAAATGTCTTACAAAGCGTCTATGTAAACTTATGCCTTACTTGATCAATGAAAATCAAACTTGCGGGGTCAAAGGTAGAAATATACATGACAATTTAATGGTGGTAAGGGATGCTATTGATTACGTTAATTTAAATAACAAAGCAGCAGCGATAATAAACATTGATCAGGAAAAGGCATTTGATCGAATTGAATGGAGGTACATGTACGCAACAATGGAGGCAATGGGATTCCCAGGAGGTCTAATAGAATGGATTAAGACTATTTACAGCAACCCGTTATCCACAATTAATGTCAACAATTACTTTACTCAGCCCATACGAGTCACAAGAGGAATAAGACAAGGGTGCCCAATGTCTCCATCGTTGTATGCCATCTGTGCGGAAGGACTCGCCAATATGATTAGAAATAATAAACTAATAAAAGGTCTGGAGCTGCCGAAACAAGACATTGTTAAAATAATACAACACGCTGATGATATGAGCATATTTATCACACAGGATTCAGATTTTGAAAATTTGGAATATATTTTTTACACATACAGTGAAGGATCTGGTTCTAAAATTAATGCCCAAAAAACCCGAGGACTGTGGTTGGGAAAATGGAAAAAGAGGGAAGAGAAAATTTCGAATGGACGAACCATAAATTGAAAGTATTGGGCATTTATTTTGGAAACGAAGTCAAGCCAGAAGAAAATTGGGATGAAAGAATTCACAAAGCAAAAAAATTACTGAATAGATGGAAAGGAAGATCCTTCACAATGAAGGCTAAATCGGTGGTAGTTAATTGTCTTGTAGGTAGCAGTTTGGCTTTTTTTGGTTCTGTGATCTCGTGTCCAGATCACCTGATCAAGAAATTAAACGATGTAATTTGGGAATTTTATTGGTCGGGGGCACCGGACAAGATGAAAAGGGATACAATAAGGGGACCAAACAAAAAAGGTGGGACGGGACTTATTAATGTAGAGTTTAAACTGAGGGCCTTAAAACTGCAATGGCTTAGAAAATATACCCAAAAGGGGGGAATTTGGAAAAACTTATTTGACTATTGGATTGGTAGGGCAACTGGAGACGACAAACTTGGCTGGTTTATCTTGAACAATTATAAACGGATTAGTCCGGAAACGCCGTCGTTTTATAGAGACGTCATTAATGCCTTTATAAAATCAAGCGGCAGTGTACAATTTGACTTTAGTTGTATAAATGAAGCATATTGTACACCCTTATGGAATAACTCTGTGATTACGGGAGGCGGAACGTTATTAGACTCAAAAATTTTAAAGAAATATGGAATAATTAACTTAAGACATGTTGTTAAAGACCAACATTTCATTTCCTTTAAGGAGCTATCGAAGAGGTGTAATATTAGAAAAAATAAACGCGGGAAGAATATTAGCACGGCTAAGAAAAGGAATAATTGAAAAATTTGTGAAGGAATATAGAGAAGGACCCACTAATCATTTGGTGTAACTCTTTGTATATTAACTTTAGAAGGGACTCAATGGCCCATATCCAAGGTCTCGGTTAAAAATGTATATTGCAGTCTAATAAGTACTGCTTTTATACCACCACAAGCTCAAATGAAGTGGCAAATTAAATTGAAAATAAGTAGAAACCTAAATATATTGGGACGAAATTTGTGAAAGCTTTGCAATAGAATTTTTAGAACACAGTGATAAAGATTTATGGTTTCGACTAAGAAACAGGATATTACCCACAAAAGATAAGTTGTTCAAAATGAAAAAGGTAGAAGACAACAAATGTGGACTTTGCAAAACAGAAATTGAAACTATGGAACACCTCTTTATTTATTGTAACAAAACTTGGTCATCGTGGATTTACATAGAAAACTTATTGAGGATTTACAGTGGTAATAAGTATTTCTTATATGAATGATAGCAACCGAATCCTGGGTTATGGAGAAAATGTTGACAGATGTCGCTTTTATTATTAATTGCGAAACTACACAAAATTATATGGGTAACCAGGTGTTATAACTTAGGTGTAAAAGAACAAATAAAATGCGAAGACTTAGAGTTTATTTACAGAAAGAGCATTAAAAATATGCTCGAATTAGAGAAGGGTAGACTTTCTAAAAACGAATTCCTTGTAATGTATGGCAAAAATAATGCTATGTGTAAAGTCATAGATGGAAATATAGAGATATCAATTTGAAAAGGAAACATTTCTCAACTTGAAGACATACGGTGTACGTAATATAATAATATGTATATATTGTACATGAATGTGATTTTTTTTTGCATACTTAATGGAAAGACAATGGCATTGTTTCAAGAGAGATTGTATGCATATAAATTGCTAAATTATAGTGATTATCCTTTATTTTAGTTTATTGAATTATAATGTGACGATTAAATTTTTTGTAGTAAATGGTAGTAATATTTTGTTGTATTGTATGGAAATAAAAAATGAAATAAAAGGAGTTGTATGACTCCAATGGAATGGGAAAAAAAAAAAAAAAAAAAAACAACAACAACAATAATAATCATAATCATAATCATAATCATAATCATAATCATAATCATAATCATAATCATAATCATAATCATAATCATAATCATAATCATAATCATAATCATAATCATAATCATAATCATAATCATAATCATAATCATAATCATAATCATAATCATAATCATAATCATAATCATAATCATAATCATAATCAATCATAATCATAATCATAATCATAATCATAATCATAATCATAATTTACTACAGAAGGCGGCGCTCTTAGGGACAGCAAGGATTCTGCGAAAGACACTCGAGATCTAAGGCTACAGGACGTAGCTTGACTCGAGGTGTAACCGGCAGAAAGGAAAACAAGATCTTTCTTTTCATGTTGTGCTAACGTGAAATAATAATAATAATAATAATAATAATAATAATAATAATAATAATAATAATAATAATAATAATAATAATAATAATAATAATAATAATAATAATAATAATAATAATAATAATAATAATAATAATAATAATAATAATAATAATAATAATAATAATAATAATAATAATAATAATAATAATAATAATAATAATAATAATATTTACTCAGTGTATATAGTTAGCAGTGAGACACGCGTTCCATCTGCGTCCTTTAGAACATCTTGATAGCAACTAACGCTGAGTGAACTGCAGGGTGAACACATCGCTTTTTGCATGTAATTTCCCCGAAACAAGACAACTTTTTTCTCACAATTTTGTGATGATAATAATGAATGCTATGCAGCATCAACTCAACGGTGAATCAGCGACAAACTCTCAAAGAGGGAAGTCCATCGCCCGTTCTGGTCGGTATGTGAGCAGGTACCGCCAGATCGTACACACACTGCTCAGAACAATAACAGAATTCGTGCTGTAAACAGGAGAAAGTGGAGTAAGGACGATAACAGAATTGCAATGGAATGTTTTATAAGGAGCAAGCCAGAGAACAGAGGGTACAGAAGGAGAATGATTAACATATGGCAGGATAAAAGCATGTTTGAAATAAGCGAACAGCGGCTTGCCGACCAGGTAAAACAAATCAAAACATAATCAGTGGCTAACGAAAGTTGAGGTGGAAGAGATGAGTAGAATAATATTACGGACAGAGGCTGGGATGAAGACGTACAGGAGGAGGAACTGGACAACGTGGTCGCTGCTGAGCTGGCAAGTTCCCAGAGTGCGGATGGAGGTCAGTGGAGGAATAGAAGAGGGAACAGAAGACTTGACGGAGGAAGAGCTAGAGATTAGGAAGAGGATTGAAGAGGTAATGGTATCGGTAAAAGGGACAGGTAAGTGAGTATTCCTGCATTGCGCCAGGTCCCATGGAAAAGCTGACAAATGTGTCAGCTATGGTAAGTAGAATCCTTGGGACGGTAAGTACTACTAATCTTTCTGAAATTAACGATCTTGTCTTTGCAGGTGCAGTTGTAGTAGCGAGAGATCAGGGTAAAATCTTCACATTCACAATCACGACATAAAGATAATAAACCTTGGTGGAAACGCAGACTTGAGGGCCAAATTAACGAGTTACGCAAAGATCTCAGTAGAATAGAGCAAATGGATAGAGGTGCAATGAAAGATTCAGATATGAGAAAGAGATTAATGAAGAAGTATCAAGTAAAAGGAAAGGGGATGAGTGTAGTTAAGGAATAAATAAAGCAAAGGGTTAAGGCGAAGGCTGCGAAAGTAAAGAGGTACGATGACAGAGTCAGGCAGTTTCATCAAAATCGCCTATTCAGTACAAATCAACGTCAATTATTCAAAGAAATGGACGGGAAATGTGACAACTCACAAGTGGGCCCAGAGCCAGCAGAGGCAAGGAATTTTTGGGATGGCCTTTGGGATCAGCCTGGTGATCATAACAGACAAGCAGAATGGTTAGCCGACGTGAAAGACGAGTTAAAGAATGTACACCAACAAGAGGGATTTCAGATTGATGTGAGCAAGGTGAAGAAACAGTTGAGGAAAGTGCCGAATTGGAAAGCCCCGGGACCAGACCAAGTGCACGGATACTGGCTAAAGAACTTCAGTAGTCTTCACGAAAGAATAGCCCAGCAGCTGCAACAATGCTTAGTGCGTGGCAACGTTCCGACGTGGATGACTGAAGCAAGAACGGTTCTCATCATGAAGGCGACATTAAGAAGGGTAACGTTGCAAGTAACTATCGACCTATTACATGTCTACCCATGATGTATAAACTTCTGACCGGTATCATTGCAGAAGATCTGTATAGCCACATAGAAGATCAGCAGTTATTTCCAGATGAGCAGAAAGGTTGCAAGAAGCGGTCAAGAGGAACGAAAGACCAACTCATCATTGATAAGACGGTGCTAAAGAACTGTAGGAACAGGAAAACTAATCTGGCCATGGCATGGATAGATTACAAGAAGGCATACGACATGGTATCACACTCGTGGATTATGGAATGTTTGGATATGATAGGGGCAGCTGATGCGGTGAAATGTCTCTCTGGGTGAGAGCATGAAGACATGGAGAACAAATCTGATGGCCAGTGATGAATGTCTTGGTAAGGTAAACATCAGACGAGGTATTTTCCAGGACGATTCTCTGTCTCCACTGTTGTTTGTTTTGGCGCTGTTCCCGTTGACGATGATTTTGCGGAAGGTTAGTGCAGGATATGAGATGACGAAGGATGGATGCAGGATTAATCATCTTCTCTTCATGGACGACCTGAAGTTGTTTGCGAAGAATGAGAAAGAGATTGATTCCTTGGTGCAGACTGTACGGATCTTCAGCGATGACATCGGCATGAAGTTTGGTCTGGAGAAATGTGCTGCGATGACCATGAAGAGGGGTAAAAGGGTACATTCGGATGGAATTGCTTTACCAGATGGCACACAATTGAGGGCGTTGGGTGAAGAAGAAAGTTATAAGTATCTTGGAGTGCTTGAAGCAGATCATGTACTGCACGAGGAATCAAAGAAAGAGTATATAAGACGAGTGAAGAAGTGTTTGAAGTCCAAGCTGAATGGAAGGAATATGATAAAGGCGATCAACACTTGGGCTGTGTCACTAATGAGATACAGTGCGGGAATTGTCGAGTGGACTAAGGCAGATCTAGATGTTGCTGACAGGAAAACGAGGAAAGTGATGACGATATACGGTATGTTACATCCACGGTCGAATGTCAGCAGACTCTATCTACCGAGGTCAGAGGGCGGAAGAGGGTTACTTAGTGTATCAGACAGCGTTAACATCGAGAGAAGGAGCTTGCAGTGTCATGTAAGAAGTACTCGGGAAAAGTTGTTGAAGGTTGCGCAGAAATACATGCGAAGGCAGACGAATTGGGTCCAAAGGAGTATAAGAATCAAAGAAGAGAACAAAGAACACGAGATTGGCAGGAAAAACCACTTCACGGCCGATTCCTGAGATGTACTGAAGAAGTGGCAAGTAGCAAGACTTGGGGAATGGTTGAGGAGAGAGAGAACTAAAGAAAGATACCGAGGGTCTGATTACTGCACCGAAAGACCACACTCTGCCGACGAATGTGATTAAGGAAAGCATCGAGAAGTCACATGACTATGATATGTGAAGAAAGTGCAATGCGGCGGAGGAGACTGTATATCACATTGTCATGAATGCAGAGTGCATACTCAGACAGAGTACAAAGGCAGACACGACAAGTTGGCCAAGGTGATCCATTGGGATCTGTAAGTAAGTACGGTGTCAAGGTGCAATCGAAGTGGTACGACCATGTGCCGGAAAAGGTTGAAGAAACGGATCATGTCAAGATTCTCTGGGACTTCCAGACAGATCATGTTATAGAACATAGACGGCCGGATGTTGTTGTCTTGGATAAGCATGCAAAGATGTGTCATCTTATTGATATAGCTGTGCCGGGTGATAGTAGAGTAGCTTCGAAGGAGAAGGAGAAGGTACAGAAATATCAGGATTTAGCGAGAGAACTCCGCAAGCTGTGGCAAGTCAAGTTCAAGGTTATTCCTGTGGTAGTGGGAGCACTGGGTACAATCCCGAAGGCGTTGGAGAAACATCTCAAGGAGATAGGAACATCTGTTAGAGTAGAATTACTACAGAAGGCGGCACTCTTAGGGACAGCAAGGATTTCTGCGAAAGACACTCGAGATCTAATGCTACGGGATCGTAGCTTGACTCGAGGTCTAACCGGCAGAAAGGAAAACAAGATCTTTCTTTTTCATGCTGTGCTAATGCGAAATAATAATAATAATAATAATAATAATAATAATAATAATAATAATAATAATAATAATAATAATAATAATAATAATAATAATAATAATAATAATAATAATAATAATAATAATAATAATAATAATAATAATAATAATAATAATAATAATAATAATAATTATAATGTGGACTTATATAGCGCACGTATCCACCAAACTGGTGCTCAAGGCGCATTATATTATTACCCTGCTCATCAGGCTCATAAATCATTCCTGAAACCATCTCAGCTCCTGGGGAGTATACAGCTCATTGCTGCCATTACAGCGCATATAGGGCTAATCAAACACAACAACCAACTCTGCTCTCACAGGTACCCATTTACCCCTGGTGGAGAGAAGCAATTATGGTATATCGGGCAAACGTTCATACCCTATGAAAAAAGTCGTTTAAAGCACAGCGCGTCAGAATTCTAATCGATTCAGCAATTTTGGCATCGTTTCATAGGAACAAAATAAATAAATAAATAAAAATAAAAAACTGGAGACTTTTGACCTGAAATAAAGTCACATTTTAAATGAGAAATGGCTGAAATAATTATCATTAACCCGATGAAATCGGTTTATGAAAACAGTAATAATTTATGTTCCCTTGAATCGGATCCTCCACTGAGTGACTAAAACCACCACGGAAACCCCTTTTTTTAGAGTTCACATGCTGGAAACTGAAATCTTTTCGGAATGAACCCTCATCTATAATCATTTTACCAGGCGTGTAGGCATTTGCATTAAACGCTTAAATTCAAAACCAACCATGCATGAATTAGTATAATACAGCGAAATCTCACTGACTCATCACAACCAGCCTCGTCGTTTTGGGGCGCATCCAGGGTCTTGAAAAAGGAGGACACGCGGCAAAAATGGCGGGTAAAAAAGTATGGTGAATTTACATGTCCCCTGTCTGCTCACGGATTTCTGCGCACAACTGCTCAGGAATCACTTTAGCCAAAAAAAGTCTCCTGTTTCTGGTCATAGGTCGGCTTCAAAACGGTGAGGTGACGCACTTTTGTTTTCTTTTTTTTTAAATTTTCTTGTTTAAAGATGTCTACGCGGTTATTGGATGGAACCAGACGAAATTCTCCATACACAAAGTATGATGGCTAAAAACGTACGTTCGGCACAAATTGGGCAAACGTACGTTCACACGCGATGTTCTACTTGTGGTTTCGTCTTTCCTGTTCTATTTTTTCCGACTGGAACTATAGGTTCCTGTTGTTGGTGTATTTTTTGTTTAGTACGGTGGTAAGAGGAGGCCGCACAAA